>VOQJ01045259.1:0-13433 GCA_015052665.1 Apistogramma diplotaenia | reverse complement strand
TTCTATCCGCTGTCCCCCCCTCCCCCCTTTTTCCCCCCCCCCCCCCCAGGGCTTAGATAAATACTCTTTTTACCTCTTCCCCTTTTCTGATGAAGATTCCCCCATCTCTGTCTGAAGTCTTTCATCCTTTCTTGTTTGTGTTTTCTATCTGTCTATCTATCCATCACTGGGCATATCTCAGCTGCTTCCTTCTACTCCGTCTCCCTCTTTTGCTTCCTCTTTGTTTTCCCTTTCTCACTCTGTCATCACAAATTACCTCTCCTCTCAGTCAGTCCTTCTCAGCACAGCAGTTCCTCCATTTGTATGTCTCCCTCGTTGGTCTCCATCTCCCATCAGCTTGCTCTTTTTGTTTTTCTTCTTCCCCTACATCTGTCCCTCTATTCTCTTTCACTCCTTTATGAGCTGCAGGGTGTCTACAGTCCTCTAGGGTGTGTTTGGTGTCACGGTGAAGCTTGTCTTGTCGCCGCAGGCAGCTTTTATCACCATCGACCTAAAAGGAGCACGCGCACACGAAGATGTGTGTACGCACTCATATTCATATGTATGCGCACAAACTGTAAGACACCGACTTGTGAGTATCTAGGGGTTAAACCTTTGGGGACAAGTTTGGCCTAAGGGCTGTGACATTATCAGAGTGCTCTCCTGAATCCAGTAACCGTGCGTGTGTGTGTGTGTGTGTGTGTGTGTGTTTAATACACACTCTTCCACGTCTGCTCTGGGGTTTAAAGCCTCCCACTCTTAAAGGGGAATTTCTTACGAGGGTGGAGTTACTATGTTAACATAAAAACAGTCCCTCCGCTGTGGTGATGTTCATTAGTCTGGGGGCCATGTTTGTTATGAAGTGTTTACAAAATGTTTTAATAGACGCTTGTCTGCGTGTCTCTACACTGCTACACTGAATGTGTGCATTCAGACCTGATATATGTGTATTATTCCTCTCAACAACAGATCTCTACTATTCTCCAAACACTGGAAAAAAGGCATTAATGAAGCACACCTGTGCACCTTTCTAAAGAGTATGGAGTTTATATTGACTCAGTGCTGCTTCTGTAAATATTTAACTACAGCACATATTGTGCAGCTGAAAATCCAGAGTTTTTACATTTAATAACAAAAAGAATGCCCTGCCCAGATATTTTAATTTAGTGAGCTTTTCAACAAAAAGGTAAGTACACTGCATTATTAGGAAGAATTGGGTTTGAGGTTAGAGCTGTAACCATGATCTTAGGATAAAGTATTATGCACACCCGAGCTCAAATGTCCTCACAATAATAGTACAGTTAACAATGAACTGGTTTATGGTGGGGGACTTCCCTTTGTAAAAGCATTACTAGGTGGATTGTGTACAGTCTCCATGGCAACAGCAGCCCATAGTGATAAGATGTGCTTTTAAGAAGAGATACCAGCTGCGACGCCCTTTGTGTTTTTTTTTTACATCCAGGGTTAGCACACCTCCATCAGGAGCCTCCGCCTTCAGGTCATGCCTGGACCCGCGATGCTCAATGTATCGCTCAGTATCTACTCCTAACCTGATTCTAAAATTCCAGTGGAGATGATCTGCACCGCATTGTGTTGTTGTGGTTTAAAGACCTCCTTGTCCAGCTGTTTTTCCGAGCAGTCACCCGCACATTGACTCAGATTTGTTTAGCGTGGTGTGCTGAGTGTGTCATTTCGACATTCCTTCCTGTAGAAACAGACAGAATCCTGGTTGTTAACAAAACAAACCCATGTCACTGTTTTTTAGTTCCAGATTTCCAGGGTCAGAATTCCAGAAACATTCCAGTGGTTTTCATCTCTAAACTTTCCTCTGACTTTTATGAATAAGGGAGTGTCTGGAATGAGTGCATCACTGTCAGCGAGGGCCAGTTTTACTAACGATCAATGTTAAAGTTAATGTTTCTTCAGTGTTTTCACACTCCTATTGTCATCACTATAGATCAGTTTGCAGTTTACAGCTACTGTTTCCACACTTTGAGTAATTATTAACCAAATTATCGAATTACTTTAAAAAAAATCTTACAATAGAGACTTAAAGTTAAACTCTGCATCCAAGCTGGGTTTGTTGTGGGCGCTTATGTGCTCAACTGCATGTGATTCTGTCCATCCATCCGATTTAGTGACTCATAGGAGATGGAATCTGTTACGAGAGAATGGGAATAAAAAGTATGAGGGAAAGTGTTTTACATATGCGCAAACATGAGACTAAAGACCGATACAATCTATTCTGTAAAGTTGTGAAACAGAGTGACGTGGGAAGAATCTGATGTACATAGTTGTGTATTTATCTGAGTACAAATCCAGAGTAGGTGGACAAAGCTATGTGCATAACAAAGTTAATCTGTATGACACGATGTGAGTGTAAGTCTGACATTTGACACTATGATATGCTCTTATTTATCTCTGGCAGAAAATAATAGATGTGGGTTTAAATATGCCAGTCTACAGAGAAATATTCTACATTTATTATTATGGCTTCTGTACTTTGTGCTTTATCATTTATACACTTACCAACCATTTTATTTGGTACAGCTGCTCATTACTCCAAATGTGAGTGGTTAAGAGGATCTAATGAGGTTCAAACTGAGCATCAGAATGGAGAAGAATAGTGATTTTAAAGAACTTTGAATGTGGCGTTACCGTTGGTGCCAGATGGGCTGGTCTGAATATTTCAGCTGATCTGCTGGGATTTTCAAGCACAACCATCTCTAAGGTTGACAGAGAATGATCCCAAAAAGGCAGCTGTTCCTAACTGAGAGCAAGGCACCAGTAAGTGAAATAGCTACTGGTTAGAACCAAGGTATGCAGAAGAGCATCTCTGAATGCAGATAGGCTACAGCAGCAGAATACCACTCCGGGTGTCTCTCCTGTCAGCTAAGAATAGGAAACAGAGGCCACCATTCCCACAGGCTCACCAAGACTGGACAATCGAACACTGGAGTCTCGATTTCTGCTGCAGCATTCAGATGGTAGGGTCAGAATTTGGCATAAAAGACAGAAAACCATAGATACCATCCTTCCTTGTACCAACAGTTCAGGCTGCTGCTGCTGGTGTAAAGGTGTCGGGGATATTTTCTCTGTGTACTTCAGGCACCACCTGAACATCATTTAAATGCCTCAGCCTACTTGAGTATTGTTCCTGACCGTGTCCATCCCTTTATGACCACAGTGTACCCATCTGCTTCCAGCAGGATAACAGGTCACGTCACAAAGGTCAAATCAGCCCAAACAGGTTTCTTAAACACGACAGTGAGTTCACTGTACTCAAATATCAAATGTCCTCCACAGTCAACAGATCCCAGTCTGATAGAGCAGCTTTGGAATGAGGTGGAACAGGAGGCTGAGGTCATGAATATACAGCCAACAAATCTGCATCTACTGTTTAATGCTGTCATGTCAATGTGGACCAAAATCTGAGGAATGTTTCCAGCACCTTGTGGGAATTTTGGCTATAATACAGAGGTGTATCAAATAAAGTGCCCAATGATTATACGTATGTATTATGTATTTGCACATATAAAGGTGCAGAGTGTCTCTTTGGTGAGGTAATCAGGTGCAATATAGAGAAGAATTTTATTTTTAAAAGTGGCAGCTTTGGACAAAAGTACAAAAACAGATGATTCTTTTCTGTCCATATCTTGCATGTTGCAGGCCAACAGAGGAACTGTAAAACCCAGCCCAAATTTCAATGCCAATGCAGATGCAGAGACCATCTACAAGGCCATGAAAGGCCTGGGTAAGTTGCTGATGTTTATTCATACATGCGACTGACAGACTACAGAGAGCGAGAGAGTGTGCTTTGGGGATTTCTTGTCGGTGTAGAAATCCCTGCTGTCTGGGTGGAGCTTCGCACAGACAGCAGTGAGTCACCGACATGTGAGCAGAGAAACTTGAGCTGCGTCACTGTGAGCAAACACATCTGCTGACGTTGACTCCAGGCTGTAATTATGTGGGTTAAACAGATGAATCCACCTAGGCAGTGCATGCCCACTGTTATGTAATGTATATATCATGTGACAAACACAGCTTGGCTGATGAGCAATGTTTGCTGCTGCAGGGACCGACGAGGATGCCATCCTGCAGCTGCTGACGGCTCGCAGCAACGCCCAGAGGCAGGACATCAAGGCCAGCTATAAGACTCTGTATGGAAAGGTCCGCCCTCCTCCTGAACAGCTTTTACTTCCCTGAGCACATGAACTGCCAGAGCTTCAGTTTGACTGTCACTGTGCCTCAGCCGAGCAAAGCTGCACAGCAGCCACAGTTAAAGGCACACTGTTTATACCTGCTACAAACTGCAACACTTTAAACCACTTTAATCTCACTCTCGCTGAACTGTGCTGCGTCATTCAAAGAATTTGGATTTTCTTTGTAATCTTGGCAGTTTATCTAGAAATCCAAACATGTACTCGTTCAGCTCTAAAATGCAGAAAATGCTTAATAGAACTGAAATCAATCATCCACATTTTTGATATAAGTGTCCACTGCTGCAACGGGTTTATACGTATATGACAGAAAATAAAGGTTCCCCTCTAAAGTTCACTGTGCCTGCTCCAGTTTTAGAGGATCCAAAAAATGTAGAAACGTGGAACCTGCGCAGACAACTCAGTTCTTACTAACAAGAATCTCAACAACGGGGTACTTCAGCAAAGCAAGGCACCCACGAAAACTAAAAGAACTGGAAGAAAAGTTTAAATTCTGCCTCCTGACACATTTCAGAAGACAATACAAGCTCTTTGCTGAGACTTCAAAGTGTGTGACAGAGTTACTGTAAACTCTGGTAAAATATATAGGCCACATGAGTGCTTCACGTTCACACTCAGGATTTATGGTCATTCACATCTTATTAAACTGCATATTGTGTATCTCCATGTCAGGATCTGATACATGACCTGAAAGGAGAGCTGAGTGGCAAATTTGAGACGCTGGTCGTGGCTCTGATGACCTCACCCATTGCTTATGATGTTTCATTACTTCACCATGCAATCAAGGTAGGTGCTGCAGTGACTGATATGAAACTGTTAACAAGTCTTACACACTGGTCTTCATGTACAGACCGAAATTTTATCAGGGATAGCAGCTGGAAATTCACATTTCCCTCTTTTGCCTGTAGGGGGCAGGAACGACTGAGAAAGTGCTGGTGGAGATCCTGGCCTCCAGAACACCTCAGCAGGTGAAGGACATCATCGCTGAATACAAAAAGGGTAACACATGGACAAAACAAAAACAACACAACTGCAGGCAGATCATACTGATGGACACTGATGGAGCGGATTATCACATGCATCCTGTATCATCTGTATTAAAGAGTGATTACTGTTTGATTGCTATATGAAATATTTATGGTGTTAATCAAGTGGCAAACGCCATTACCTGTTTGCCACCAAGTGATTTACATGATTATATACAGTACAGTGTGCTGTATATGAGCAAACGGACTGAGTACCAGCGTGCCTCAATCACAGCAGAAGAAGAAGAAAGAGAGCCACCTTTTCAATTATTCCGTTTAGTCCATCAGAACAAACAAAACAAACTGTTCTAACCAGGCAGATGCACTGGCTTCTCTGTAACTGAAGCAACCAGGTCAGGAATGCAAGATGCAACATGGAGTTCTTTACATTAAAGAGCTCAAAGCATCGAAAGAATGTGCATGTTATGGATCTGTGTGTGTGTGTGTGTCCCTCAGAGTATGATGCTGACCTGGAGAAGGATGTAACTGGTGACACCTCAGGTCACTTCCAGAGACTTCTGGTTATTCTGCTTCAGGTAAATATGACCCGCTCCAACTGTGCAACACCCACATCTCTGTGCAATATTATTCACACTGGACAATGCCTATCACCTCTGTAATGTACAATATCCAATATTCATCGACAAGTGCAATACTTGCCACCTATCATATGTATACAGTATATCTTGTAACCATTTATTTTAATTCTGTGTATATATTTTTTAGTATATCTTTATTTTAGAGATTCTCTTTTATTAGCACTGAACAGGAGTGGCCCTCCAATCTCATTGTACTGCTTGATAATATAAAAGTATTCTATTCCTCTTCTATTCTATTCACACTTAAAATGTTTGGTCTCGTCACAGGCAAACAGGCAGACGGGGATCCAGGCGGACACCATTGAGAGTGATGCTCAGGTAGGCTTTTCTAAGCATTTGGTTCCTGAACATCAGCGACTTCTTTTTTTTGTCTCAGAGTGTGACTGTCACATGTTGATGGTCACTGGTTCATCTCATCTGTAATAAAATGAAATGTAATGTTTGGCTCCCTCTGCTGGAGGGCACAAACAGAAACTTCCCTTTAAAATGTTCTGGTGTTTGTACTCCTGCGATACCTTTCTGGGTTCAGCTGATTTCCTTGAGTTTTTATTGCCACGTATGATCGCAGTTAGCTCAGTGAAACTTGTTTAGATGTAGTTTCTATTGCAAATCTATTTATGACTTCAAAGTAAACCTCAGAGAGATCTGGATCTGCAGCATGGAGAGTCTAGTGGAAAGACTTGATATCAGTGGAGTGGGAGCTGAGGTATTCACACATGGTAGTTCCCAAAAAGATGCATTCTCTCTATAATGCTTCCATAGTGCATGTTGATAGTAACTTTCCTTACTTGATGCTTCTTTGTCACAGAAATGACCATTTTATTTCCACTTCAGCTGATTTTAACAGATTTAAAAGGCAGCAAAAATAAATTAAGATAACACAATGTTTGTGTTAGGATGGGAATGTAAAATATATTATTAGAAATGCAGAAGTAACTGATGCAGTCTGCTGATGCAGAGCTTAGTCAAATAAGGAGATAAATCTTTAGTCTGTGTAGAAAACAGCCTCCTGAATTTGTCCGATTCATTATGTAGATAACGGGTCAATTTCTCCAGGGAGAGAGGAGCACATATCTCTGAACTCCTCATTTTGACATGCAGAGCAGATCAGACATTTGGTGTAGATTTACTGTACTCTATGAAGAAAATATTGCTCAAAATGTAAGAAAAAAATAAGAATGAGAAAGACAATAAAGACTGAACATCTGGGATCACAGAGCGATGGTCCTGAGAGACATTTGCAGTCTGAGCATTCTCCTGTAGCTCCATCATAGAAATTGTATTCAGCTGTTTCTCCCTGTCATTAGCAAACAATAACAAGCACCTTAAAGAGAAGAAGGCAACTAGTTTGCATGTGCTTTACGATAAAACTATACTGTACTCTACTATAAATGAGTTGTGTTGTGATTTCAGGCCCTCTTCAAGGCAGGAGAGGAGAAGTTTGGCACCGATGAACAAGCCTTTGTTACCATCTTGGGAAACCGGAGTGCCGAGCACCTTAGGAAAGGTGTGTGTGTGTGTGTGTGTGTGTGTGTGTGTGTGTGTGTGTGTGTGAGAGAGAGAGAGAGAGAGGGACATCGGGGTATGACTAGATGTGATGACTGAGTGGTTCAAGTTGAGTAGTTGTTTTCACTTTGAAACTGATGAAGTCATCAGTGTGTGATGGGTGAAGATTAAGTGTTAAGATCCATTCGCTGCCAGATGTTCTGTTTATATATTTGCAAATGGCATCTGCAAACAGTTATGTGTTGGCTAGGGGAAGCATGTGTATATATTACCAGATTTATCAGACATTAGCTTTGATCTTAAGTTCACTCACCTCCACTTTCTGTGATTAGCTCTTACATAGTCCTGCACACTTCTCCTAAACAGCATCCATCAGTATTTTCAGACTGAGCTGCACTGTCTTTAAGTGCAGCATGTCCAGTCTTTGTAGGTTTCACTTAGACTTCAGCCGTGCCACAAGCTTGAGCTTCACTGAAACAGTAGATAACCATGTAATTGTGCTTTTGTTTCACATAATAGTCTTTCTGACTACAGACTCATTCTGACCTTCTCTGCATTCCAGTATTTGACGCTTACATGAAGCTGTCTGGATACGAGATGGAGGAGAGTATCAAGAGAGAAACCTCTGGACACCTCAAGGACCTCCTTCTTGCCGTGGGTACGTGTAGGGCTAACACAGAGAGACAGACAGCCATTCACGCACACCTTTGGACAATTTAGAATCACCAATTAACCTAACCCCAGTCTTTGGACTGTGGGAGAAAACCCATGCAGACATGGGGAGAACATGCAAACTCCACACTTCTATGGCCTTCTTGCTGTGAGGCAGTGGTGCTAACCACCACGCTGCCCATAATCTTATTTAATCCAATACATTTTCCACTATTTAGTAATTAATACTCATCTCTTCTACTTAATTAAATCCTTTCCTATCACAAATCCTTATTTACAATTTTCTGCATATATTTCGTTCTATAAACCCAGTAAAATATATCATAATGTGTGCATATATTAGTATCTATCAAAAGTAGAAAATGAGAGTAAATAATTGGTGAGAACAGTCAGAGATCTTCTTCCTCCCTGGGTCTTGTAAAAAACATACGTTTTCACTATTTTCTAATCCAGCTCAAGCTTGTTTGCTTCAGTTCATCATTCGGTTTGTTCAGCGGCTTCACTCCACATACTGAGATGCAAAAGGTTTGTCATAAGGACACAGAGATGAATTTCCTTTCTGGTTTTCTTGTACAGTGAAGTGTGCCAGGAGCGTTCCTGCCTTCTTTGCTGACACCCTGTACCACGCCATGAAGGTAAGACAACAAGCAGGTTTGGGAGCCTGAAGCTAAGCTGTCAGCGCACATGCCAGTGTAGGGTTAGCATGTCAAAATGGTTGTAATGACACATATATAATTATATAATCATTCCTAGTTGTCACTGTGGAGTTTGTGTTCAAGACGTTTCGTCATAATCAGAGCAGAAACTTGAGTTTACTTCATATATTTTTCACTTTTTACCTGTGCGTTGATGATTGTGAGGTGCATGGTCACTACAGTGTGTATTTACGACTGTCTCAGGGCGCGGGCACTGACGATAACACTCTGATCAGAGTGATGGTGACTCGCAGTGAGGTGGACATGCTGGACATCAGATCTGAGTTCAGGAAGCTATTCGCCTGCTCTCTGTATTCAATGATCAAGGTAAACACACGTGCTCAGTGTTTATACTGCCATAGACACACTCACACCGGTGGCCTTCTCTCTTAAATTGTGCCTGTGGGTGTTTGTTACAGGGAGACACCAGCGGTCACTACCGTAAGGCCTTACTCGCGCTCTGTGGTGGTGATGATGCGTAATCATGGCAACAATCACTAACAGGAACCACACCTGAAGTGCCTTCTGGGGCCGTCGGCTCAACAAAACAACAAGCTAACAAGAAGAAACTCAAAGTCTTGGTTCATTACAGCAAAATTTGTGTTTGAAAGACAACCCAAAAGGTCTTTACACTATGATTACAAGCTGTGTCTTTGAAAGGTAGCTAACATTTTATCAAAAATTAATACAGCTTTTGTCCACTAATATCTGCATTATATAACAAAAGAAGTATGCAGAAGATGCAGAATTCAGTTGTCATGTTTACACTTTGTATGGCAGAACCAGAATATACAATAATAAATGGTTCATTTGATGAAGTTCACTGGCGTCTCATTACTAATACTGCAGACAGTGTAGTGGTTTGGTTATAGTGTAATGGCCTCTCATGTTCACAGGAGGGCGCTGGAGCAGTTTTATTAGAGAGGAGATAAAATGTTCTCACTCTTCAGCACTCTTCTTCAGCAGACAGGTGGGGCCCTTCTTCATTTTCAACTTCTACATCATGGAAGAGCTTCATGTAGTTTACTGGAGCAGCTTTGCATGATTCACAGTTCAAAATAAGTAACAATAACAGCAATAATAGTAATTAATAATACAAAATTTTCATTTTGTGCCATATATAGCCCAGTTCAAGTGGGTTAGACCAGTAAAAAATATTGCCTAGAAACAACCTTCATTTTTAAAATGTAAACAAACAAAAAACATCTAAATTGTTTGTCTTCTGTCTCAGTTGTTCTACACTGTCAAATCTGTCTCTTTGGGTTTACACTTTAAGAAATAAAGATGTAGAATTACAGGAAAAGTACCTTTAGGAAGATTCCATCAGGGAAAATAAAGTTCCAGTTGCACTTTTTACAGATAAAAATAGGCACATAAACTCAGCAGAACTCACAAATAAACAAACATGTGAATAAATAAATAATAAAACATGGCAAAAGGTAGCTATAACATGTCAAGCAGACGTGCTATAGAATAGAATAGAACACCTTTATTGTCACTATACAGTGAAATTACAGTTTCAGAGTACCTGAGAATGCACCTTATTATTGCACATTTCCCAGTATTCCTTTGTGTTGTGGTCAGGCTCAGGCTTAATGGTTTATTTAGTGCTTACTCGTGTTGGTGTCTGTGGGTGATGTTAACAGTCCAAACTTTATGCACTTCTTCACAATTTTCACATTTTCCAAAGCCATCCACTGGGCCAAATTCAAAACCTTTGGTGAATCCGTTCCTTTTTGACACACCTGCTTTAAGCCAGCTTTCCTCTAATTGCCTGCCCTTCATAACAGAAGATTTGAACTGCCTGTATGCCTTCTGTCCATGATGTCATACAGAGCCACGAGTAGAAAAAACTGTTAAACAGATTTTATTGAAGAGGCAAATTTGTTCTTTAGCCACTTGATTTTCTGAACATTTGTTACTCAGAAGATTCAGATTTTACATGTAAAACAGGTAATGGAGCATTTTACGTATGTTGATGTAGAAATTTAAGAAAAGGGTCTGATTACTGCTTTCCGTGAGGCTCCAGCCGCATTTTCTTTATATGCCATTAATGAACCTTTTACTACTGCACGCTCTGCAGATTATCTACTGGAGATAAGGCATCATGGTTAAAGGTTAAAGCCATCATTCACTGTCATCATTCACTGAATGGATGTTCAGTGTAACCTCGAGTTTTGAGCTTTATCACTCAGCTAAATCAAAACCCACAGACTGACCGTTACAATGAAAGGAATTCAAAGGAGAATGTGCTTTCACGCCTGTGTGTGTGTGTGTGTGTGTGTGTGTGTGTGTGTGTGTGTGTGTGTGCGTGTGTGTGTGTGTTCAAGGAGGGAATATCTCAGATCTTGTTACAGTACTCTCCCGTTCTTTTCATGGAAGAGGTTGGCATTTTTTGTTGCGACAGAATCAGGCAGCCAATAATGAGATCTGCACAGTGGGGCGTGGGCTCAGACCACCTCGAGCCACAGGAAGAACAATACCCTTGACTCCTCCCACCTCGCTGCCTTGTGTGTTTTTGGGTGTGGGAGACTCTGTGTGGGTATGTGAGCAGTCAACTTTGTAGAGCTGGTTGTGGGTACTTAATGGAGCGTTGAGTTGTTTTGAAATTTTTCCCCATGTGATGTTCAGCCATTCCTCCTCCACTCTGCCTGAGGCTCTGTGAACTACAAAAGGCCATGATGGGAAGTCTGTTTGGCACCAAGGATTACTCACCAGTTAATTTGTACAGTGAAAGAAGCAAATCATTGAATGAAAAATGGCTTTGTGACAAACTTTGTGCAGCACAATTATGTCTGTGATTGTCTTAACATTCAACCGGAGAAAGATGGCTCATAGGTCACTGCCACAAGCTGACTGTCATACAGTAGCATCCATCCATCCATCCATCCCGGAGCCTATCCCAGCTTTCATTGGGTGAGAGGACAGGTCACCAGTCTGTCACGGGGCTTACACAGAGAGACAGACAACCATTCACACCTATGGGCAATTTAACCTAACCCCACTAACTGCATGTCTTTGGACTGTGGGAGGAAACCAGAGTACAGACACAGGTTGGGTTCAGGACTCTGTGCAGGCCAGTCAAGTTCTTCCACACCAAACTCACTCATCCATGTCTTTACACTGGTGTGCAGTCATGTTGGAACAGTAAGAGGCCATCCCCAAACTCTTCCCACAAAGTTTGAAACATGAAATCGTCCAAAATGTCTTGGTATGCTGAAGCATTAAGAGTTCCTTTCACTGGAACTAAGGGGCTGAGCCCAACTCCTGAAAAACAATATAGAAAGTTGGTGACCTCTGCACACTGTGCGCCTCAGCATCCACTGACCCCACTCTGTGATTTTACATGGCCTACCACTTTGTGGCTGAGTTGCTGTTGTTCCCAATTGCTTCCACTTTGTTATAATTCCACTAACTGTGGAGTATTTTGTAGTAAGGAACAAGTGGTATGCTATCATGGCACCACATTGTATTCACTGAGCTCCTCATTCTTTCACAAATGTTTGTAGAAACAGTCTGCATGCTTAGGTGCTTAGTTTGTACACCTGCGACCATGGAAGTGATTGGAACACCTGGATTCAGTCATTTGGATGGGTGAATAAATACTTCAGGCAGTATAAAGGAGTGTCCAGTGTTCTTCACATAGTTAGATGCTATGAGGTTGTTTACCATGGAAATAATTCTGCAATCAGTGTTGCTCAGCAACACTTTTTGGTGTTGCTGAGCTGGCCAGCACATTCATTCTTTTTAACAATGTACCAGATTTTAATCTGGGCATTCATAAAGTTTTTCCTCTCTAATTGGTTAATTTTGGGGGGTTTCAACCTAATTATGATCCTAAAATGTAATATGAAGACGCTGATCTACAGTCTGAAACACAGAGAGTCTATAAACTATGGAAGGTTGTGTCTGACACTGAAAATTTAAAAAATGCCATTCATATGTCAAAATATCAGATTATTATCTCAAAATTCCTATTTAAGAACTCAGAATTTCCAGCTATTTTTCACAGACATTTGAGTTAGTAAATTAAATTTTTGTTTAGATAACTTGAACTTTTGATTTATGGGTGGCAAGAATGTTTTCTTTCTACTCATGAAAACAAGTTTGTGTTAGCTAGCAATGTCTAAGCATCCAATGATGTCTTATGAGTTGCCTTTCCTCACTAAAATAAATCCAGCAGGATCTAAATTTTTTTCAGCTGTTTCCCAAATCTATCAAAAACTGCCTGCTTTGACATTAAAGTCTTAAACTCCAAATGTTTTTCAGCAGGACTGAAATACTGAAAAGAGGAACTAAAAATGTATTAACATGTTTCCACCTGTTTCATTCATCAGAAAGACACTTGTACAGAAGTGGTTCATGTTTTTATACTCAGATCTGACTGATGAGGAGATACAAACACATCAAAGAGACTTTCTAAAGTTAAAATAATGATTCAAGTTAAGGATTCAAAGCCAGGAGTTTGTTTAGTGTGCTGCTTTGACTGCGACTGCTTCTTCTGTAAGAGGAACAAGCAGGATGAGACATGTGCTCACTGTAACACACACGGGAGGGAAAAGTAGACGCACATACCTGAATATGACTCAAATGAGCTGATGATTATTGATGATAATGAGTTTCCCTCCAGGGGCTTCTTCGCCTCATTAGGGCTTACAGTGACACCCCCCCCCCCCCCAAAAACCTTAAAAACTATTTTTCCGTCCCCTTCCCACAGACAACGGGGCCCCCCCCACC
>VOQJ01045256.1:0-12562 GCA_015052665.1 Apistogramma diplotaenia | reverse complement strand
AAATTGAATTGAATTGAATTGAATTGAATTAATAGCCTGTCATGTCTGGAACATGTCGCAATCAAAATGACAGTTTGAATGCAATGATGTGCCAAACATATTTACTTTCACAAGAACAACTAAATATGTATTCTATAGGCTTTTCTTCTAAATGTTTGTAAATGTATTTTTATTTTATTTATTCATGCCAGGCTTGACAGGTGAGAAAGAGAGGGTAAGAAGAAAAGAGAAGAGCAGGAGAGAGAGAGAGAGAAGGAGATAAAAAGGTCATCTGCTGTGACTGAAGAGAGAGAGACAGGTCAAAAGACATGCTGTGGAAGAGAGACAGGGATTATTAAAAAGTAATGAGAAAATGCACAATAGGGTATAAACAGGTTAAAAAGAGGTGAATGAAAAGAAACGCTCAGTGCATCATGGGAACCCCCCAGAAGGCTAGGCCTATTGCAACATAATTAAAGGATGGTTCAGGGTCAGCTGATCCAGCCCTAACTATAAGCTTTATCATAAAGGAAAGTTTGAAGCCTAATCTTAAAAGTAGAGAGGGTGTCTGTCTCCTGATCCCAAACTGGGAGCTGGTTCCACAGAAGAGGGGCCTGAAAGCTGAAGGCTCTGCCTCCCATTCTACTCTTAAGTATCCTAGCAACCACAGTTTAGCTTTCAGGGCATAGCCTACGAGTACCAAACCCTCTCGTTTGGGTTGACGCTTGCACTGAGGTTTTCACCAAGTGTGTCGAAACGGCTCTGAACTGGTCCCAAGCGATGGGGCTCAAAGTGTTCGCATATTTAGACGATTTTCTAATATGCGCCTCCACCAAGGAGGAAGCAGTGGAAAACACCCAGGCGCTGTTACATGGCCTGGCTGGCCTGGGGTTCAGCGTCAATCATACCAACAGTGTGCTGTCTCCCACTTGAATATCTGGGCCTCGCAGTAGACTCGGTTTCTTTCTGGGCTCTTCTGTCGCGAGGTCGTGTGGAAAAAATTTCGCCAGCACCTTGCTCTGTTTCACAAGGGAAAATTGATCTCTTTAAGGACTTGTTTGCTTATGATGGGGCTGATGGCTTCAGGAATCTCTGTCATCCCTCAGGGTCTGCAGGATTTTCAGCGCTGGCTGTCCTCCCTATGGCTGGATGTGAGACTTCATCTCAGCCGTATGGTGAGCATTTCTCCCGAATGTCTACTGGCTCTTCATCACTGGAGAGACTCCGAGGTGTTCAATGTCAGTTTCCCCTTGGGTACAGTTGTTATGAGGAACTCTCTGGGCAGATTTTTCATCCGCACCCAGAGCTGTTAGCTCTCTGTGTCTGGCATGTGAACGGTTGAATCTAAATGAGGCTGGTTTCCCTCTGAGAGTGACTTAGACAATTCAGAATGCAAGAGCTCTTGCCACACACTCGGTTTATGATAGAGAATGTGGTGTGTTTGAGGGCTGGTGTGGCGCTAGGAACATAACGCCTTGTCAGTGCTCTGTTCCCAATGTGTTATGCTTCCTTCAAGATTTGAGGGATAAGGGAAGGGCATTTTCTAACATTAAAGTGTGCTTGAAGTGATTGGTCTGTCTAGGACAGACGTGGTGGTAGTGGAGCTTCCATGATTGGTAATGCCAGAGGGCGCTTCCCATAGTGAGATACCGAGCAAGGTTTTCAGAGAACCGGAGTTACGTGAGCAACCAAACATTTTCCCAATGGTTCTTAGGGGTGTTCCCACCCATGGCTGCATTGCCTATGTCATAAGTGGGGGATCTCATTATGGCTACGGAACGGCCCGGCCAAGGTTTGGCCATGGACCCGACACTGGCTGGCCATTTTAAGTGCATCTGTACAATCTTGCAATAAGTGATGCAACACACCCACAAACTCCATGACTGCACCTTTGCACAATTTCACTGGACTTTGGTTCAAATGAGTTTTCATCAGGGTTACACGCTCTTGGAAGGTTTTTTCTTTTGGCTTGGTTGTACTTAAAAGGTTACGCAGACTGATGCTCCAACAACACTTATTAGTATTCCATTTAGACTGTCTGCTTTAGTAATCTAATTCACTGTGAAAAACTGCTCCAGTATTTCACTGTACTCATCCCACATCTGACTTTTGGGATCGTACAGTGCTAGCGTACCAATTTTGTTAGCACTGTAGATTTCCAAAATGATGTATTATCTTCAGGAATGGACCATCCATCCAAATGTTCAACTTTGTTTGCACTTTTAATACACTTTTTAGAGGCAGACAACTTTCTGTCACACTTATTCGGCCCATAACAATTACAATGCAACAACTGGAATAGTATCAGTCTGCCCTCTACTGGACTCATAGATACTGCAGCATGGCCGCATTGCTGGAAACCTCAAAATATCAAAAACTCTCGCAGACTGTAAATATGCAAACAACGGATAAAAATCTGAAATACCACATATTGATTGTTTTATTTGAAATCCACACTGGTGGTAAACAGAAACAAAAATTGTGTCACTGTCCAACATGTTATGGACTAACTGTAGGAGGTCAGGAATGACAATGTATTTTTTTAAAATAAATAATAAATAAAAAATAAACACACAGTGCCAGCTAGGGAAATGCAAACACCCAGAAAAGTGAGAGTGATGTTAAAGATCTGTGCTCTATGCTGCATAAACACACATTTTAAATTTTAAGGTGTAAAAAAATGTGCAGATGTCATTAAGTGCAAACCTGGAGCTGCATGTAGTCTAATTAGGGGGGTGTCTGTGTATGCAGAAGGGAGAAGACCTCAGGTTGACTGGAGTGTGTTGTAGTGATTTGTAACTCTTAAGTCACATCTGCTTCTTCGCCACTTTCAATTTACAGACTCTTCTTAACAAGCTAACCCCAGGCTCCCATGACACCTAGACACACGCACACACACACACACACACACACACACACACACACACACACACACACATAGTCTTTACCCCCAGCCTCTGCCTGTTCTTTTTTCTAATCATCACCCCAGGGTGCCAGCCCAAGCCCTCACATCTTCATGCTTTGTTTGTGACAGCCCTTTTTCCCAAGAGCAACAGGGTGGGGGGTGGTAGATAGGATCTCTCTCCCATTTTGTCGCTGACAGACGTGTGGAGATGACAAAACTGAATGCTTGGCTGCCTCCCTTGTTACTCCCCCCTCCTGCTTCCCCTCCCCCTTACATCCCTCTCCCTTTACCTATGTCGCTCTGCCTGCAGAGACTTACCAAACAAATAAACATTACTGCTGTGATTTCTGTGACATGCGTTTAGCAGAAAGTTTCCAACTAATTAAAAAGAAGGTATGATGTATGTGTGCTGAAGAAATCTAGCAGATAATGAGCAGGCTGGCAGATTTAAAGTAACAGAAAATAACCTTTACTAGGATGAATGAATTGTCCATAAAGCTAAAAAATCTCACAGACAGACACGCAGGGAGGAAGCTGTACTACACAATGAGGAACTAAAGTAACGTGAAGCTTTAAATACACTGAGGGAACAACTGGAACCACGTTGGTAAAACAAACACAGCTGAAGGTAATCATGGCAGACGAGACAAAGGAAGTAAAACTAAATACAAAGCACAAGCACTTAAACCACAGCGATTTTTATTTTGACCTTTTCATATTATTCTATAATAGTGTGTGTGTGTGTATCTAGGTGTTCGGATGTGTGTGTCTGGGTTGTGTAGAATAAAAATACTTTAAAGAATAAAACTTTAATGATCCCACAACGAGGAAATTCGCAGGTTACCGCAGTGGTACAGAGAAGAAAAAAATTCTATACATAGAGTATATATCTATACATATACACATATGTACACACATATACATAAAAAATAAACACTATATACAGATTTTAAAACACTATATACATAAAGTTATAGTAAAGTAATAGCTACTTTACATTTGATTATAGATCATTACATAAATATGTCAAATAAATGCTTAAGACCACAAATATATTATTATATTATTCGAATTTAATAATTTTTTACACTCGAATATCCTGAAGAGGATAAAAAGCTGGTCAAGGATGAAAATTGCATTCTTTCTCTTGAATCCGAGATTCGACTAATGACCCTCCTGTCCGGCATCTTAACAAAGACCTTCCCGGGGAGGCTGAGGATTGTGTACCCCCCCAAAAGTTGGAGCACACCCTCTGGTCCCCATTCTTAAAGATGTGGACCACCACCCCTTTCTGTCAATCCAGTGGCATTGTCCCAGGTCAACCAAGACAGCCCTATACATCCAGAGGGTGTCTGTCCCATTGTTGTATGCCATTCAGTCCCTGTAAGTGCAGAGTTTGGCCCATATTGCCGGCCCTTTGTCACTGACCGTGTTCATAAATTTTATGGACAGAATTTCTAGGCATAACCGAGTGTTGGAAGACTTCCGTTTTGGTGGCCTGAGAATCTCGTCTCTGCTTTTTGCGGATTATGCGGTCCTGTTGGCTTCATCGGGTGGTGGCCTCTTGCCTGCACTGGAATGGTTCACAGCCAAGTGTGAATTGGCTGTCATGAGAATTAACACCTCTAATGCTGAAGCCATGGTCTTCAGCCAGAAAACGGTGGAGTGCCCACTCCGGCCCGGGAGCAGGTTGTTGCACCAGGAGGTTTTGCATGTGAGAGACAGGAGAAGGGAGCAAGAGACTGGCAGGTGGATAGAGACTTTGATGCAGAAGCTACACTTCATTATTGCAGACTGGTCCATTGTGCTTACGAGAGCTGGACGTGAAAATGAAACTGTCAGTTTGCTGGTCACTCTGTGTCCCTACCCTGACAAGAGTGCAGATAGAGGCAGCAGAAATGAGCTTCCACCAAAGGGTGGCTGACCTCTCCCTTAGAGATGGGGTGAGGAGTGTGGTCGTTCAGGAGTGGTTCAGAGTACAACGGCTAAGTCTTAAAAGGAGCCATCTGAGGTGGTTCACGTTATTAGGATGCCCCCCCCCTCCCCTATGTTTTTGCTCATCTGACCTGATTCCATGAAGCTCTCTCCTCACTGTTCTTCTGAAGGCCACATGAAGTTTGGAGGTCTGTAGTGATTGACTCTGAAAATAAGTTGATGACTTCTCCACTGTATGTGCCTCAGCATCCACTGATCCCACTCTGTGATTTTACATGGCCTACCACATCATGGCTGAGTTGCACTAAAGATTTACAATGAGTCATTCCAGCAGTGTGGAGGTTGTGTGTCTTCCACTGATTTACTCCTGCTTCGTGGAAAAGAAGCTGCTTTGATTAAACTCTTTTTTGTTGTTTTGACCAACTTCTGGGTTTTGTTGCTCCTCTATGTTTTAGATTAGCAGTTTATTTCAGCATTGCATATAAAACAAAAAAAAACAAAACGTTGTTTTAAATTTTCAGTCATTGCGTAAACCATTTGATATGTTTGGAGCACATTTGCAAAGCCTTCCTGGTGATCCAGTACAGTCAGGGTAATGGTATATGAACAGTAGACCTGACACACTTACAGAGAGCGAGAGAAACTACTCCAGAACATCCTTGTTGTCATGTTTGAAGCTGCCTTAGGCAACACAAGCTGCCGCTACGTGCATTTCATTACCAAGAGCTAACCCATTTTGAAATCCTGTTAGGACTATCAGTGGGATGCAGAGGGTTTGTTAACAGGAGAGAGGGATTTCACATGAGTGCATTACTCAGTGAGTGTGAGTGCGCATGTGTGTGCACACATATTCCACTGAGACTGTAGGTGACCTACAGAGCATATATGCTATCTAAACGAATATGATATGAAATACTTAACTAGCCCATTTTTGAAGTGAACTGGAATGGTCAAGCCTGCATGAAAGAAAGGCATGAGTTTGTCCACGTCAGGATCAGACAGAAATTATTGTATTTTTGAATAGTTTTAGATGAAAAAACTCTATTTTGACAACAGATGAGATCTGTCTGTCAAAATACAGCTTAGGATAAAAAATTAAGTCCAGATTCTTCACGTAAGTCTTAACCCTTCAGTTCAAATCACCCAGGAGTGAGTTCAAAGTGAGCAGGACAAGAGGTCATTATCAGGAATTATACATAACTTTTTATTTATAAAATGGTTTGTAATAAAACAAGACTATAAAAGGAAATGGTCTCATTTCCACAACAAGCTAATGGCTCACAGCAACCTCTCTCCGTGGTGCAATATGTTAGCCCTGCAGCAATCACCTGACAATAACAACTAAATCATATCAGCAGGAGGCTTTCAGGTGCTTTAGTAACAAATCCACTACAAATAGATAGAGTCCCACGGGGATACTTATTACATGCACTAAACACATCCCCACGGGAATAGTTGGTAGCACTGTAACCAAATAATACTATGCAATACACAGCAAGTCCTTATATTGTGAGCATCTGTATCTATAAGGCCTGACTCCTGCAGGATATTAGCCTACATGCAGGGATTGCACCCTGCCCAGCTATTATATTGCACCATGCCCAGCTATTATATTGCACCATGCCCAGTTGATGCAAATGAACCAAAATAAAAAGCACAATTATAAAACAAAGGCCCTTAATCTATCTAAAACCAATACTGGGGATAAAGGCAAAAGGGGAGAAAAGTGAGACAAATGAAGCATGTTTAGTATCACATTAACAATTACTGAAAGAAAAACTAAACACAATAAGTATCACATAAATGCATTTCAGTATATTCTCAGTAAAGATGTATGACCGAACACATTCACGTTGTACCTCAGGTTTCTCCTGAATGCCAGTGAGGTCCCAGCATGCCCGAGCAGCAGCCAAACCTCCTCTAACTGCTCGTTATTTTAACACTCCGAGATAAATGCACAGACGATGCTCACTTCACTCTCACATGGTACGATTTCTGCTCTTCAGCTGTTGCATCCTGAAGGACAGATTGAAGGGAGAGTGTAAAGCAGAAGTGGGGGCTCATTCTTTCCCTTGTACTGACACGGAAGTGTGTTTGTGGGAAATGTGTTTGTCGGGCACGACAGAGCAGGTAAACAATACAGCAGGCGAAGAACAGACTTTGTATCTTGTGAGAATAACAGTAAATCTAGTCATTTTTGTACGTTTGGGTTTTGTTTACCTTCAAATATTCCTTTATTGTTACATTCTCAGGCATGGCTGTGTTCTGGCTCGTGTTCTCAGTTTCAGGTTATTTGTATCCTCGGGCCTTCTTACTTTACTTATCTGAGTTTTGTTCCTGGTGTCTTTGAGTTTGATTCCTCGGTCTTTCTCTGTGTTGTCACGTCTGTGTTTCCGTTTCCCTGTTACACACTTCCTGTTTTATCCTGCCAGCCCTTTATTCCATTGTGTTGTTGCCTCGTCAGTCTCATTCTGTTTCCACTCCCCCTTGTTACCCCTCTGTATTTACTGTCTGTGTTCCCTCCTGCTCTTTGTTGTATTGTCATCAGTAGCTTGCTGCTCATGGTTGTGTGTCTCACTTTTTTTTATTGGCTGCCTGGAGTTCCTTGTTGTTATTAAATTACAATCCTTTTGGGGAGACTTTGTATTTTCTCCTCAAGTATCAAGAATTACAGTGAAGTCAAATTCACGTGAGCCTTCTGAGGCCTGAACTGGGGTCCACACTGTGCCTGTCACATGACACCTCATCCACAGGATAGTGACCTTGAGGAAACTGTTGTAATTCAGCTCTACATGGATAAAGTTGAATTGAACTGATGTCTGATGGATCCGTTATGTGGCTGTGTCATTCTTTCATGTTTGTGTGTGAAAGTGGATGCAAATACAGAAAAAAGACTAATAACATAAAGTGTAGACTGAAAACAGAAAGACAGTAATCGAGATCCAAATACTATACTATACTATACTATACTATACTATACTATACTATACTATACTATACTATACTATATTATGCTATATTATACTATATTATACTATATTATACTATACTATATTATACTATATTATACTATACTATATTATACTATATTATACTATACTATACTATACTATACTATATTATACTATACTATATTATACTATACTATATTATACTATACTATATTATACTATACTATATTATCTATACTATACTATATTATACTATACTGTATTATACTATACTATATTATCCTATACTATACTATATTATACTATACTATATTATACTATACTATATTATACTATACTATATTATACTATACTATATTATACTATATTATACTATACTGTATTATACTATACTATATTATACTATACTATATTATACTGTATTATACTATACTATATTATACTATACTGTATTATACTATACTATATTATACTTTATTATACTATATTATACTATACTATACTATACTATACTAATACTATACTATACCACTGTATAAATATTTAGACTCAACCTCCAACAGTAATAAAAAATAAAGCTCAAGGATCACAAGATAACCTAAAAAAGAACAGAGAACATTAAATAATAAAAAAAACTAAGTCCACAGCTCAACAACACTGAGTGAAAGAGCGTGGCCATGACAACAGCCCCCTCATTTGGGATGCCAGGTATCCATGGAGAGCTGTTAGCTTCTTCAGCCAGTAGGTTTGGATCATGTCAGATACTTGTGCTGTTCAGGTCTTCATTCTGTAAGGTCATCGCTGGATGATCTGCATCATTGTTCTGCAACCTTTGAAACTATGAAAAGTAAAGTTTTGCACCCCCCCCCCCAAAAAAAAAGGATAATTATTTTTCTATTTTTACCTGTTATAACAAAGGAAAATCCCAAACAGAAGTCCAGTGTGCATGTGTACTACTTCAGGCTTTTGAACATGGACCTCCATAAGTCTTTATCTTCTATGTTGGCCGGTTCAATTTAAAGATAGAGCTGACTTACTCTTGTGAATGTGGAAATATTCAGCAAGAATGGGTCAGTGTCCAAGGGTGTGACAGTGAAGAACAGAATGTTTTTTTCCTTTCTGAACAGCATGAAGTGCATCGTCTCCAGTCGATATAGATGATCGATCCCCCACTTTGGAATAGTTGAGCTCTTTGCTTTCCAAGGTTTTCACACGTTCAGCGTTTCAGCCACCTCTCCCCTGGACAGCCACGAACTTCGTTGTGCAGCATGAAATCTGAATATGTGCTGGCGACTTCATTAGACTATGAACAGAACTGTCGGTGCTTTAAACCATCGAACAGTATTTTGGTCATCATCTGGGGCTGAGCTCACCTGGTTCAAGGTGGATTGAAACATCAGCAGCTTTCAATCCCGTGACCTTTGAATTTAATTCCTCTCCTCATCAGTAGCTTCTGACACCAGGTGAGTGGTGTTTATTTCTTTGGCTTTTAGAAATATTCCAGCCCCGTGATTGGCCTTCCAGAGGTATGAGTTCATCAGAGTTCACACATTTGCATTAAAGTGCTGTCTGCACAGTATCATTTACATGACTCATCACAGGCCATTTTTATAGCCCGGTTCTTGATGGTCATAGCAGAAACAGGCATTTTTGAGAAAATTTTAATAATTTACTATTTGTTTTTGAAGTCCAAGAATAGACGAGCTGATATTTTTATGAACGATCCCTTCATGCACTCTCCATCTGCGAGCAGCTCTCCCTCCTTACGATGTCCTGAGCTGCCACAAGTCTGGCAACTGCAGTTGAGTTTGAAGAGTTCCAAAATTGACTTTGATGCTTTTTAGCAAACCAGTGTTTGCTCCAAAAATGTCTTTCAATGTTGCATTTGTGCTATTTGCTAATTTTTAATATGATGTTTTAGATGCCAAATTAGTAAAGCACTTAGATGTTAAAGTATCACATTGAACTCCAAGAAAACTATACTACAAATAACAATAATAGTAAAATTTACAAGTTAAATTGAGAAATAGACATTAATCACTTTCATTTTTTTTTTGTTGTCAAGGCCACAATGAGCCACTGCAAGGAGGCTGAAGAAGCACTTGTGGCTCCTGAGCCTCAGTTATTTTCATCTTGTTGTTCCTCCTTTTCATCCAGAAGTCGACTCTCATGTTAACACCTCAGTTAACAACGAACATCCTTTCAGGCTTCTCTGATTCCAAACTTCTTCTCCGGAGGGGGCGTCGTCTATGTGCACCCCTGGTTTTATAGCTCAGTGCTTCTAGCATTACTGTCACAGTGGCATATATGTATACATATATACTTCAGTGCTGGTATTGGGGATAGTGGGTAGCTTTGCTCACACTAGATTCATCTGTCACTGCAGGTGGCTGATATAACAAGCTTTTTTACATGGCTCATCATATCCAAGTGACCAATAATGTTCCCATGGTGATGTGGCCGCCCGATCACCACCTTCAACCGTATTGTGGTCACTGTGGATAGTGGCGTTCTACTTATCCATAGTTCCCACATATATTGCATATAATCTCTCTTACTTTGTCAACTGGCAGAGTAGCATTCCAGACTAATACCAGAAATCATTAGCAGAAGGTAGAAGCACGAGTTAACAGCTGCAAATGTTCCTATAGAGCATATTTACATTTGCAAACCAGTTTCTTTTGTTTCATTCTTGAGTTAAGTTTGTACTATAATGCATATTAATATTATTTGATATTACTCCAATCTCATTGTACATCTGTATAATGACAATAAAAGCATTCTATTCTATTCTATTCTATTCTATTCTAGTACAGACAGCTCAAACCTTAACATGTGTAAACTGAATATTGTGCAAATTCTTGCAAAGTGTGAACTTACACAACACTTATAAGCTACGTAAATGCATCACATTGGTAAAAGACAATCAATTGTTACCTATATTAGAATAACAAAGCAGTACTCAGTGAAAATGTTAATCCATAAATGCACAAAGTCCTGAGTTTGAACACTCTTAGAAGACACAGAGAGACAAATTGAAGATGCTATCACGATGGATAATATGCAGATTACAGAATATATAGATTGATCCAAACAGGAGTCAGGACTCAGGACATCTTGGCTTCTGCTGCTTCAGTTTTGACTTTGAACTCTTTTTTTTTAGTTTGTCTCCTCTGAAGTGCAAAACTAAAGTGCTACAGTAACTCTTTAGTCTTTGAAAATACAAGTGAATATTTCATTCATGTTTTTCCCCTTGAAGTTGTCATTTATCTTCTCAGTGAACTTTTGATCTTTCCTATTTCTTGTAATTGCTTCCTGCAGTTCTCTACACTAATTTCCACTTCCACGTTGAAAATATCACAGTAAATATAAAGTCAAGCAAATTTGGAGATTGTCTAGTCTACATAAAGACTCATTAAAAAAGGTTTTTCCTTTTATTAAATATGTATATTAGACAAAGATAACTCCATAACCCTGTCATCCCTGTTAGAGAATACACTCCCACCCCCATGCAGGTCATCCTGAGCGGCTGCAGCATCCACAGTGTGGAAGGAAGTTGTTCCTTATAGCTGCAGGGACCTACAGTGGAAGATGCACGTTCATGTTCACTGCTGTTGACGCAGGCTGTTTATGTCCCGCTGCAGGCCGATCGGACCACAGCACCAGGAGCTCTACACGGCATCACCAGCAAACAAGAGACCGCCCACCAGATGCTGTGTTTGTTGTTGCCTCAGGACTGTTCTTGTCAAGATCCCCCGAGATGGAATTTGGGAACCCTGAAAAGTAGCATCAGGTTTTGACCTGCAACAGATTCATTTTTAAGCACGTCGGTGATTACAAACTGCCAGTGCAGTAAAACCCTACCTGGAACGATATGGAACGATATCGGTCATGGATTGGTTTCCTCAGAGCCTGGATCTCAGCATTACTGCAGCAGTGTGTGATCATCCTGACAGAGGATGGAACAAACGGCAGACGACATCAACGAAAAGCTTAGGAGTGACATTTTAGTTCAAGAGAGTTCTCACTGTTTTGAAGAATTAAGGTGATCACACCAAACACTGGATTTTAGGTTTGTCAAACTGTACCTGCACTTTTCGATAAATCACTGCACACTGGGACTTTCCAAGCCTGGTGGCTCAGGACCTTTGGATCATACCTGATCAAACCGCTTCACTAACCTTTACCAGGTATAGGCTAGTGACAATGCCTCCAAAATTTCGAGATACCCCTACCGGAGGTAGAACCAAACCAAACCAAGTTTTTCTTAATCTCTAAGGTCTCCCATACATGAAATGGGTTCTTGGCCAAAAATATTTTACTGCCAAGATGGTGAAACTGATAGATTTTCTTATACATCACCAAACGAAAAAAAGAGCTCAAATAGAGCCTGTCCGCATGGAGGTTAACACACAAAAACTGCTGTAGCTTTGTAACACAAGGCCTGAGAGCTTTCAAATTAGACATACATGTAGCAAAGACTCTGCTTTACCCACTAGAAAAAACTGGATGTGAATATCTTAAAGTATGGGGTAGATACAGACCTTGGAACATATACCAAAAATAGGCGGACAAGGAAAAAAAAACACTGATGCAAAATGTTTTCAGTTACTTTCTATTTGCTTTACCAGGGATTGTCATAGAAACGCATATGATGGCTTGTTGGAAAGGGGAGGTTGTGCTGAATCCATCAATACTAAATATGTAAATATTGCATGCACCATCAGGTTGTGAAGTCACTTAATGTATGAAGAGCTCCAACCAAAAGGAAGTAAAGTACTAGGAAAATGAA
>VOQJ01045244.1:0-10441 GCA_015052665.1 Apistogramma diplotaenia | reverse complement strand
GTGAGGTGAACCTTCAAAAAGGATCAATTGATGTAGTTTATATTTATATGTAATTTAATAATACATGTCAAGTATGTCCATAAATCTTCATCTAACTCTGTTTTACTAAAGCAACATAATTCTATTGTATGGTTTCTCCATGAGAACAGCGAATCAATGCCATAATTAGCTATTTGTGTAAAAAAATACCCTTTTCTCTCAGGCCACTGAGTTGATGTACACACATAACTCATTTTATAGTTAAAATAAACGTTGCTTCCATGAAATGTTTCGGTTATTTTGTCCAGCTCCAGTATTTTTATTAAAGAGATGTTGACAGTAATGGCATCACATAATCAGTACAGTAACCAGCAGCTCACTGGCAAAAAAGGGCAAAAATAAAGGAAAAACTGTGTAACATACAAAACATCTATTACTCATTAAGACAAAGGTCACCGTCACTGAGACGATCCCTGTAAGACAGAGTACGACTGAGGAGAAGAGAAAGTATAGCCTGCACTCGGTTGTTAAATAGAATCAGGAAAGTTAAAATATCAAAAACAAAAATTCTGCATACAGTTTTGTCAAATGTTGCAGTAACAGCTGCAGCAGTGTCACACGTGTGAAATAAACTTTGTAAACAAAAGAATCACAGGAGTCACAGATATGTTCACTGATAAAAACAGAAACAAAAAAAAACTTGTCTAAAGCTGCAAATACAGGTTTTTGTGTGCAACACACGCACACACACCTCTGACACAGCACTTTAATATGTGACGGTGTTATTCTTTTGGAGGTTTTCCTATATGCAGGTGTAACCAAGGTCCTTATGATGTTTTGCACTTGTGCCAATTCTAAGGCTCAAACACAGCTCAAACACAGAGCACACCAAATGTTGACAGTTACAAAAGCAAACACAAGAGTTTTTGTGCACCTCCAGCATCCGAGGAACCAGTGAACTACTTTTGTTTCAGGTGGCGACGACGCACAGACTGTTGTGTGTGTTGCTGTGGCTAAAATGACTGAATCTGCATGCTGTACTCACATTAACTGGATTTTAATGCAGCTTAACTGCAAATAAGGCTGTTCCCCATTTACCTCATCAGAATGAGCATGAAATGGTGACATGGCTCATCATGTAAACCAGCCCTCACTGTACTGCTAAAATCCTGAGACTTTGTCAGACAAACGTAACATCCCCACACGTTAAAGAAAACCACGGTGCTGTAAATCTTTAGATTAGAAACGAGCATAACAGGGACACTTTAAATCATTGAAAAATAATCATGTTAAAATACTGTATTTGATGCAGACCAATCAAATTCATTAGCTTTTCCTTTGCTCTGTAACTGGCCATGAAATACTACATCAGGACTAAGGTGGGTTTAATACATGATGTTGTGGATTTTTCTAATCTGCTATAATTCATTAGTCATTTATAAATGTTCTAAGCTTGATTAAAAACAGGCAAGTCCGGCTAACAATGGAATCACTCACAGTCTACTTGCAGAGCTAACAACTTTGACAACTGATATTTACAACTGTTCACTATGAATATAACAAATATGCACCCCCCCCACCCAAAGACCATTTCACCTATTTCCAGGGTAGTGTTACTTCTATCAGTAACTCATTTCTGTTTCAACATGCGCAGTAATTGAACTGTCATGTGCTCTGCTGGGTTCAAGGACAAACGTAAATTGCATCATCTGCTGAGGCGTGTGGTAGAGGTCGGTGTTACTTGCTGACTCAATGTTTCACAAGTATTGTAGGCTTCACTGCCAACCCAACTGGGGGTGCAGGCCTGGTTGGAGGGGGAAGGGGTTTCCTGGGCCTGCAGGGTAGTTGGTGAAGCTGTTGGGTTGAGGAGTGAAGTTCTCCAAAGCAGAAGTGGGATGACCCTGGTATAATACAAGAAAATGTTTTTTTTCATCTTGGTCAGAATATTGTGTGTGTGTGTGTGTGTGTGTGTGTGTGTGTGTGTGTACCTGCAGTAGGGCAGACTGTACAGTTGGGTTGTGGAGGCCACCGAGCGCAGCAGGGGAGGCAGAGGGAGAGAACCCTGGCACCCCAGGGAAGGACAGCAAGCCAGGAAACCCACTACTTCCTGGAGGCTGCAGTCCACTACCTAACCTGAAATACACACACGTGCGTGCTCTTAAAAATGGTGAAACGGCTCAACATTTTGAGAATTATTCACATGTGTGTACATAATTAAATTAAAGATGTCAAAACAATAACACAACCGCTCTTTTTAAGTGGAATACACTTAATATGGGCTCACAAGCATGTTATGTTTTTTAAATCTGTACACAAGCTGACATTTAAAAACATTGCTGTTTCATAAAGTTTAATGTATTGCTCTACAGCTGAGCTGTTGCCAAGCAACCAGCGGAGACTCCAGGCACTTACTGCTCTCATGTTACTCTCTGCTAACAGACAAATAAGCACTTTCCCGACTGTTAAAGTCCTCCTTTAAGTCTGCATGTTGTCAGCATCAAGTAAATTGTAAATCTATTCAGATAAAGACTCGTATCTAATTATCATATGTGGTTACACACATCCATTACTAGCACTACTATTTCATTACTAAATAATTTGTTGGCTCATCCTTGTACAGGACAGTGCGTGCCCCTTGAGTTCAGCAAAAAGGAACACTTATTCACAGGCATCACACTACATGTGACTGAGTAAACACAGCCAGCTGAAGAAGCATTTGAGACAACACAATCCAAAGTCTAATGCTTGCACTCCGTAAGTGCACTCTGCACTATGTGAGCGAAGTCTTCACTTATCAGATAACAACAAAGTGGAAAATAGTTTTTCATGACGCCCTTTTTTCCAGCCACGTTACAAGCAAGTGGAAATCAGTGTCACACGTTATACTTAAGCTTTTGCAAATTCTGACTGAAGTCTACTTTTCCCTTTCATTACCACTGCTTGCATAATAATATATAAATGCTCAAACAGCTAACAGTTGTGGCCTTCAAACACAGTTTCTTTTATGATATTTTCATTTAAACTTGAAACTATAAGGAAGTTAATATTTGTAATCACAATAATGGTAGACTCTGATACAGTTTCTGTATCCTGGTTAGCCAAGATTTCACATACCCAGGCTGGAAATTGGAGCTGAAGGCAGATGCAAAACCTGGTAAAACTGGTGAAGATGATGGAACCCCGACTGCTGCTGCTGCTGCTGCTGCGGCTTGCAGTGGTGCTACTGATGCCACTGTAGATGGAGTGGCTCCCGGTAGTCCCATAAATGAAGATAACACGGGGCTCCCAGCACCATGCCCCCCTGACACAGCAAGTCCAGGGAAGGCAGTGGGGCTAGGCCCAGGCGGAAGGCCTGGAAATATAGAGGGGGCAGATGTGAGGCCGAGACCGAAAGGGGAGGCTGCATTTGGAGCAGCATTTGGAGCCAAGCCTGAGTAGATTGAGGTTGGTGGGTGGTTAGAAACCTTGGAAGTGGGAGACATTGTTGGCATGGATGAAGGGGCAGTTGAAGGAGGCAGCGATGAGGACAGAGAGGAAAAAGGTGACAGGCCAGGGTAATGAGACGGTCCAGGGCTCGAAGACAACCCTTGGAGGCCGGAGAGAGTAACAGGACTAGGGAGAGAGACTTGAGGAGAACCTGAAGGGTGTGAGAGGCCCAAGGAACGTGCTAGAGCAGCCTGTGCAGAACTTGGTGTCCCAGAGCGAGAGGTTCCCTTGAAAGCAGAAGGTACAGGGCTGTTACTGCCGCTGCTACTACCTGCATTGTGTCTGTTCAGGGCTCCAGCCACAACAGCCTGAGCCTGTGCAGAATGGACAGGGGAGGGTTTAGGACTGGGGGCTGGAGTGGAACAGCTCGGAATTCCTGGAGTGGAACGTCCAGGGGGAAGAGACTGTGGTCCAGAGGGGGTGTAACTTCGGATCACTGATCCAGAAGAGTTACCTGCTTGTGGATGCATGCCAGGGAAGGTTGGTCCTGACTGGTGTTCTGTGGACTGGGAATAAACCTTCTGCTGAGTTGAGCTCATGGAGTTCGTCTGAGACAGCGATTCTGCGGCACTGCGAGAAGTAGCAGGGGTGCCCGGTCGGGAAATTGCATGGAAGGGGGAAGAGGAGAAACCCCCACTGCCAGGGATGGGAGTTCCACAAGGAGTGCCTGACGGGGTGTGGGCTTTAATGACAGATGAGGGTGTAGGTGTAACATGACCAGTGGGGGTCTGTGGTCCTGCTTTGATCACAGATGGGGATGGAGCAGGGGAGGGAGAGGGGGCATTGAGGTTGTGAGATGGCACCATGCCTGGGAAAACTGGCGTGATGGGGGTTGTGGGAGCAGGCTGAGCAGGAGAAGCCTGGTTTGGGACCGGTGTAGATGGTGTGGACCCATGAGGAATGAGGAGGGGCCCGCTGTTGATCCCAGGTGTGGTGTTCTGTGGATTGCCTGGCTTACTGTAACCTGTAAAAGAGAAGATCAGAGTTAGCTATAAAGTTTATGTAAAATAATAATTACTACCATCTATGCATCATCAACATGTCATTCCAAGTCGTGTGCAGGCTGAAGTCCAACAAAGAGCCAATATACTGGCATATTAAAAAAAACAGACCAAATACAGCATGGTGGAATAGCCAGAGAGCATCTATACATGCAACTCAATCATTTAAAATTCTAAACAATTTTCAAGATCAAAATATGTCTTCTTTTTACCTTTGGGGAAAGGTTTACATAACTCATTTGGGTTGAGAAAACAGTTCTTGTCAGAACATTGTCAGTTGAATAAAAAACAGACCAATCTTTGCACCTAACATCACAAATCTCCCCAAAGGCCTTCAAAAGATGTATTTCAATTGTGAAAAGTGATAAAACGCTGCCTCTGGAAAACGAGTTATCCCAAGCGATGCGTGTTAAATGCCAGGACAAAGCATGACTCCAGAAAGAAAACGAGCGACATTAGTTTGAATTCCCAGTCCATCCAACCCCGAACCCCAACCTCACAAGCGATCAAAAACATACTTCTACACTGACTGACCAGAAAACTGAAATATCTGCCAAAAAAATAAACTCACTTTTGCTTTTATTGAAGCTACTTTTCATTGTCTCTTTAATATCTGGTACATGTGCTGGGATGTGTAGTGTTGTATTGTTACTGCAATACTTCTATTATAAGAAGAACTATTAAATCAAAAAATACCAGAAATGCTGTTATAATGAAAATGATTCAAAATGAATTAACAAAAATTACCTAATTAAATGAAATTATCTCCAACTAATCTAAATGAACGCTTTCAATGAAATCACAGTGGGGTTTATTTCTGGTCACTCAGTGTTCCCGACAGAAGTGGGAAGCACATCTTTACCCGATAAAGGCATTAAACTGGAGAAGCACAGGTAAGCGGCATGCCAGCGTGTTAGGCAGCAAGCTTCAAGGAGTGTCTATTTGCTCTCACACTCACACGTACACGGTCGCCGTCATTGAATCATACCTGCTACTTTGTGGGTAGAGCTGTAGGGGGGTGGGGGCACGCTGGCTGTTATAACCCCTCCCACAGAAACAAGGCCTGCGTTGTTGTACGCACCTAAGCAGCAGTTGTAAATATGAAAGAATCACACATGACACACCCCACTACTCACTGCACCCAAACCAATCTCACATGGCAATAATAAAACATGATTATGTGCATCTCTTCAGGCTTCAGTTGTCTTAGAGCTTAGTATCCACCTTCTAGATCACTACAGGTTGGTGTTTTAGTGCTGAACAGTGTGGGCAATGATAACGAGAGGTGTTCCGTATTTTGTATCCTGTAAGGATACTGCGCCTTGAGACAGCTGCTGTTGTGAATTGCTGCTCTATTAATCAACACACAGTGATCTGAACTGAATTGGCTTACTTGGTGCGATGGTGGCGTGGGGTCGGCACGGTGGTATTGGGTAAGGAACAGGTCGATGAGGATTGTAGGTTGATGGAAACTTTAAAAAAAGAAAGGAGGAACACAAAGATATAAAACGCTTACATTTTATACAAAAACAGTGTGCAACATCAGTTTGTAGTTGAAACATGTTTGTACTCATGTTCGCTTCTGAAATGTTTCCATTATTCTGGAAGGTCTTTTCCAATTAGCATCTAAACTTACATAACCTGGCTTGACATGGAGCTTACTCAGTATTAAATTATCATGTGAGGTCTCGTCACGCCGGCATCATGACACCATTATAGTCTGTGTTTACACGTTCATGCTTACAGGTTTGAATGGTCCTATAATTCGGGAAGCAATTCCTTTCCCCTCCATATTGTTGGAGGTGTCCTCTTTCTTCTCGCCTTCCTTTTTGACCGGAGGGTGTCCCTGTGATCATAAACAAAAATGTATTATTTGAAGTGAGCAGGCCTATTTTAAACAAAGACATCCAGAAATACACCCTTTTGCTGTTTAAATTAAATATATGTTATATAAATATAAAAAAAAATATAGCAATATTACCTATTTCAGCCCTCATAATGTCATTGATGGATTTTGTTTTGTTAAGGAATATCATCGTTAAAATTTACTTCATCTGATAAAGATAACATTTTTTATTATTTTGTTCAATTTGTTTTTCCATTCCAACATTTGAATTTAAACTTGTTAGCTTATACTGCTAAAAAGTAACAGCAATTTCTGAGAACATACCCTTTTCAAATGTATTCAATAAAGTGTTACTGGATGTAATCAGATCATCTATTCCACGCTGGGTGTCTTTTGTATAAAGCTTTAACCATAAATTATTGTTGAGTTATGCTGTTCATGAGAATACATCAGTTACAGATGATAGCCAAAGTGTCCCACACTGTAAACTGAGGCAACATTTGAATTTTTTTAATCTATAGAAGGAATTTAAAATCCAACACATTCTGAACTTTGTTCTTTTTGAAAATATATTTCAATATAGAGATGCAACCAGTGGAATTACAGAGAACTATATACTATTGAGATCATAAATTTGACATCCTTATTTCTGATGTTAGTTGTACGTAAAGGCTGTTAGCATGGATACCTTTCAGCAAACCTCATACTTACAGGAAATGTCCCAGTGACCAAGCTGGGTTTGCCTTTAGGATATGGATTTCCTGGTATTATTCCACAGGAGGAGATCATTGCCACAGGAGCCTTGCAGCCAACCTTACAGACCTAATAAGAGAGAAATATTATTTTAGAGGCTGCATGTGAAATTAAACTCACATGCAAACTCTTATTAAACTACACAAACCGATAGGAAATACAAAAGTAAGAACTGACACGTTCACTGTTAGTTTAAAACTTTAGCTTTATGTTTGTATTGCACCAATTCCAACAGCCAGCACTTTGTCTTCTCCTGGTTTTGTGAAGCTGAACTTGCCTGTTCCAGGATCCTACGGGCACGCTTCTTCTCAGACACGTGTATGCGAAAGAGATCCTCTACAGGACGATAATTCTGAGCATCTGAAATGTTTCTGAATGGGAACGGGCATATTTAATGGGAAAACAATTAGTCAGCAATTTCAGAACGCTTGGATATCTAAATACAACATCTGAGTTACACTTTTTAAACTGATCTGTTTAATCTACTGATTAAAATTCTAAAATTTACTCACAAAGCTATTAGTTCCAATACAATCAGTCTGTCTTTTGAGAAGGTGAAGCAGTTCAGGATATTTGCAACTTCTGTTGTGGGGATTGCAACCATTTTCTAAAGGCAACAGAGGGGAAAGCATAATTGAGAAAAAGGGGCATCAACTTCACATAAACTAACACATTTTTTAAGTTGAATGTTTTTGCTACAGTTGTTTATATTCATCACAGATGCATAAATAGACAGATTGTTATGGAAGTGTATAAAAATACCATTATTTAAGTGTTGCTAATGTACAATTTACCACCAATACCACCAACAATGGTGCAGACTAAGCACAACCCCCATGGCAATGGCACTTCCCAATGGTAGTAGCCTCCCCCAAAAAACCACAACGCACTGCAATATCTCGGAAAAAAACTGCTTAGGAACGACTCGAAGAACATGACAAAGAGCCACTGGCTATGACCTGGCCTTCAAACTTGCCAGATCCCAAACAAACATCAGAAAGATTTGCAGGAACAACCCCAAAACCATCAGGACCCAACAAATCCACTGTCCCTATACACAACAGGAAAACCCCAGAGGTCCCAAGTCCATCTCCCAAAGGTTAATTTTGCCAGCAGGAAGTTGACCTACATATTAGGTATGTAATTTTATATTACAGTTGATTATCTTATATATAAGAGCATAAATACAGAAAATAAAAACTGGCAAACCAATCAAAAAACAAACAAATAAAAAAGTAGTTTACTTACATGCTGCAGAGCTTTAACAGCTTTGATCTGAGGTTCTGCCCATGAGAAATACTTTAATATTTCCATTACCTGCAGATTTTCAGGATATTGTTACAACTTGCAAAAAATAATAGTGCAGAAGTACTATTGTGCAGTACATCTTGTAAACAAGCATAATCTAGCAGGCAGCACTGGTTAGAAAGTAAATCTAATCTAACTAGTAATTTACTTAATCAAGTCTGAGGGGAGAAGGTGGGTGGGGAACCTTACAAACATTTACCTGCTTACTGGAGAAATAGCCATGCACTTGCTCAATGGCTCTGACCCGCTGATCGGTCAAGACGCACTAGGGAACAGAATGACGAGTGAGCAAGCTAGAAGCGCAAACGAAATTTCAATATTAAATGAAATATTTTGACATTAGCCGCTTCTTACCTTTCTTATCTCATCCAATACAATGTCAAACGATTTCTTATCCATGTTTGTTAACTTAAACAAACGCTGGACTCTTCAGCAATGAACTGAAACTACACCAAGCAACTGAACTTAGGTAAACGGACTGATAATGATACAGCAGATTAACTCAACTGGAATAAAATTCATTCAGTTGACCTTCATCTTAATTACCAAAGTTACAAACTTATATTAATAATTCGTGGAAAGCATAATTTAAAGCAATAAATATTCGCAGAGGATTACTTAAAATTTGCATGGTCAATGCATGCAATACAACAATGACTTCCAAACAGAAGGAGCAGGCTGCAGTGCAGAACCCGTCTGTACCAGATCTGGCCGCAGCTAACAACAAGCTAGCGGGCTACAGCTAGCTCGATCCCAAGCACAACGCGACCAGAAAAACAACTAGAAAACGCGAAACAAATATTTGCACTTGTGTTGATTCAATCGTTATTAAATTATTTTATGGTGTATTAAACAGCGGTGAGAAAATTTAAAAAATTATTTTAAAAATCTCAAATTAACCCGAGAAGCTAACAGTCCTGCTAGCTCCTGACAGCTGGCGCTATGAACGTCAACACTGAAAGGACCCCTCAGAGGTAGCTAGTCAGAAAATACAGAATGTAGTAAAAGTGCTGCAAAAATACCCAAGTTAGACTTAAATGGAGGTAGCATTACCAGTAAAAATAGTTCATTTATAAATGATGTTTTCTTGAGTTCATCTGACTTTAGCGTATTGCTATATTTTTAGATCTACTTTAGGTCTTTTCTGCAGGCGAATTTTGAACAGCATACAGGAAGAAAACATAAGATGAGTCGTAGCCGAGCAGAAGTGAAATAAAAACCAACCTAAATAGAATAAAATAAAAAAATGGACCGGTTTTCGTGGTCAAATGGGCTATTAGAAATAAACGAAACTTTAGTGATCCAGCAGCGAGGCGTCAGACTGTATGACGGTGATGATAAGGTAGAGTTTTGCTTTGTGAGTTAATAGCAACACGGTGGCTAAAACCTCCACGATATTACTGTTACAAAGACAGTACACACGAGATGCTGTTGAAAAATTCTGGCATTATATGGTTACATGTGTAACGTCAGGTGTTGGTAAGTCGGAATGTCAGTACAAGTAAGGAACATAAGATCTTTCCTGTCATTGTAAAGGCTAAGCTGGATCTCGGAGTTGCCCTGCTGAGCACCCATCGATTAATCTGGAGGGACATCAAAAATCATGTAAGGACTTTAAATTGGATACATCCTAACCTCAGAGCTTGTGTGCTAGTCGGTGATGTGCCAAAAAGTAATATCCGATAGTACTATGTATTTTTGATCTGTAATACCTCTGCTTATATTGGTAAATAGGCTGTAATCAGCAGGATTTATATATAAAATAAAGAAATGACCTGTTTTGCAAGTTGTCAAAAAGCGATTGCAGCTTCTACTTAGTGGCAGGAGTGTTGTTTCTCGCTCAAAATGACTTAATATCATTAATGAGAGTTATGTTTTACATATGTTTGACAGATTATAGGCCAAAAAGTAATTTACAACTTTAAATACAGCCAATCATTTTATTTGTATGTGTATATATATATATATATATATATATATATATATATATATATATATATATATATATATATATATATATATATATATATATATATATATATATGTTTATATATATATTTATATATTT
>VOQJ01045242.1:0-11864 GCA_015052665.1 Apistogramma diplotaenia | reverse complement strand
GTAATCATGTCCTTTGCTGACATGTCTTCAGCAAACTGTTTGTGGGCTTTCTTGTGTACAGACTTCAGAAGGGGTGACAGCCATGCAGGCTAGTTTGATGTAGTGTGTGGTGTATGACAGGCTGACCCCCGACTTCTTCAGTCTCTGCAGCAATGCTGACAGCACTCCTGCGTCTATCTTTCAGAGACAGCATTTGGATGTGACTCTGCGCACGTGCACTCAGCTTCTTTGGAGGTCTGTTCTGAGTGGACCCTGCTCTTTTAAAATGCTGGCTGATCTTGGCCACTGTGCTGCAGCTCAGTTTCAAGGTGTTGGCCGTCTTCACGTAGTGCAACAATTCGTCTTTTAAGATCCTCAGAGAGTTCTTTGTGATGAGGTGCCGTGGTGGAACTTTCAGTGACCAGTATGAGAGAGTGTTAGAGCTGTTCTACAAAACTGAACACACCTGCTCCCTATGCACACCTGAGACCAAGTAACACTAACGAGTCACATGACATTTTGGAGGGAAAATGACAAGCAGGGCTCAATTTGGATATTTACAGGTGTAGTCTCTTACAGTAAGGGTGTAGTCACTTATGTTGGCTGTATATTGAGTTATTTTGAGGGGAGAATAAATTTGCACTGTTACAAGCTGCACACAGACTACTTTTCATTGTGGCAAAGTGTCATTTTGTCAGTGTTGGCCCATGAAAAGATATATTTATAGATCTGCAGAAAAGTAAGGGGTGTACTCACTTTTGTGATACACTCTATGCCAGTTTGCAGTTAAATTGCAGTCTAGCAGCAACTTGCATCACTATTTGTGGAGGAATTTCTGAATTTGTTTCAAATCTTTGAGGTTCTGATTGAACTCTACGTAGTTACTGTGTTTCTGCTTATTGTGAATAGATGGCAACAGATGTGTAATTTCCAGTGATTTGTCACAGTTAATTTCTGTATTGTCACAACTGGACGGAATGGGGTCAAGTTAGCAGTTACATGCAATCACAAAATGAGAGCAGACTGACTCACTCATTGCTGTCCTTTTGCTGTGTTGATGCACCAAAGTTGGCAGGTGACTACAAGCAGTTGCAGATCTGATTCCTGTCTTCAATCAATCAGTTTTGCAGCAGTAATTTTGGTCGTGCTTTTTCTCCAATGACCCTTTTCCCTGGTGTGACTGTGACACAAAGGGCTGAAACACTCTGGCTGCAATGGAAACACTACTCTAAATTTAAAAAATATTATTAATAAAGATGAACTGGTCAACCTCTGGAGCAGGAAGAAAAAAAGCCATACACAATGCAATCTGCAAACTTTAGCTATAAAAACAACATGTTTACAGCCTGCTTAAAAAACTATACCTAATTCCCCTCTTCATAACAGTGGTATGCTGGTTTATTTATTCATATCAGTTGTTTTATTACTGTTAAGGTAACTTAAAGTACTGCTGTATTGACTGACAGGTGAGCTGGCACAGGCTGCTGTAACCACCAGCTGTCTGCCAGGCCTCACTTACATTAAATCTAGGCACTGAACAGGCCACCGTGTGTCTGCGGTGTTGGTGCTTTTTGACGATTTTTTAATGTTTCTATATGATGAAGGAAATTCTAATATTCTTTTCCTTAGCCCTAACCCTAACCCACTCCATGGGCACAAGGTATTTCAGTTTACTCCTGAAAAGTCAACGTCCCACATCACATTTCTGTACTCTAAGTTAAATACTTGATGTAGACCACTGCGTCTGAGCCATTTCTGATGACAGATAAATTCTGCCTTTTGCAGAGTGTCACACTCTGCAGATTGAAGCAGCTGTGATTTACATAGAGCAGGTCAGACACTAATCAGAAGGCTTTTGGTTCCCAGCTCCTCCTTTCTGCATGTCAGAATGTCCTTGGGCAAAACTGAGTGAAACTGTCCTTAAGTGTGACATGTGTGCGTGTGATAGTGAGAGTGCTGTGTATGTAATAAAAGCACTGTATGAATTAGTGAGTGTAGCCTGTAGTGTGAAGTGATTTTAGCGGTCAATACTAGAAAAATTCCATATTCGTCCATCCTCAGTCTTACATGTGTCATATATCATGAGTATTTTTTTTTCATGCAGTGTAAAATGAACCAGATACTTAGTTTACATATTTCATGAGATGCATGTTTTATGAGAAAAAAATGCAAAAGTGGCTACTAAGTTAATCATAGTGCGAGGACTATAGGTGGCATAAGACATACAACGCTTATAAATATTTAACATAAGTAGCTTTTTTTCTATTTCTAGAACAATATACAAATGGAGTTACTGTATGTGTGCAACGCAGTTAGTTTATATGCATCATTTTGAAGGTGAAGGTCAGATAAAGTAAAACAACACCAGATAACGTCAAATGCCAAGAATGCGGGGCCTTGGAACCATTAAATCATTAATTGTTGGCAGATTGCTTTATTCATTCTCACCAATTTTTACCAATCAGAATTGAAAGTAAAAATATTGCCTCATAAACAGCAAAACCTATATAACGGCTTGTTAAAAATCAATACATACTGTATGCTTCTATCGTTACTGAACAACACAGTGGGAATGTGAAAACGTGCAAAATTTGCACTTTGCTGTGCATGAGTGGGTGTGTACTGATCAATCCAATCAGATTTTAGGACTCAGTTCAGCAGGTCATGATGACAAGATGGCTTCAATTGACCTGCTGCTCTCTGGCCAATGACAATTAGGCTCAAGCGCGACCTGCATCACGAACCAACTTCCCCCTCTGTCCTCGCAAGTGTTTCATTTCTAATTGCCACCTAAACATTAACAGGAGCCTGAAAGCGAAAGTCGCACCGGTGCACCAAGGGCACTTTATCAGATGCCAAGAATGTGTTTGCTGCATGTTTATGTGCATGCTGTTGTGCACATGCTCCCCATCCACACTACCCACCTCACATGAAGCTGCCCACGGTGTTTCTGGCAGACTTTACTGCTCTCACAGCAGCTCCAAAAACTGAAATATTCATCTTTAATGAGATGTTTACAGCAGCTGATTTATTTTGATAGTCTTGGGCCTGCTGTTAAGAATATTCATATTCATGGCTGAAGCTATGTTATGGAAAAAGAACATTCGTACAGCTCTATCTATTATCAGCAGACACATTGCCTCCTGTTCTCTCTGTGTGATTTTGGCTGCTAGTGCCACCAAGTGGCTGGATTTTCTGGGTTTCAAGAGGATATCAACACTGCAGTCTCCCCTCTGTCCTTTTCTCCTCAGCTGGCTTCATCTACGTCCTGGACTGATTCACCATAAAGACAGCAGATACAGCTCCGTGGCAACCATCCACAGTTCATTCATATTACAAACCAGTGATATTAGTGTATGTGTGTCACTTGGTTCAAAATTACTTTTCGGGCTCATGACAGATGTGTTGCTGATTGTTGAGTAGCTGCTAGATTGAAGCGCAGTCCACCTTCATCACCTGTACTCTTCCTCTCACTCTTTCTTCCACTCTTGGGATGGAGAGCCGTGAGTGATATACGATGCAGTCTAAGAGAGATGAGAAGGGCCTGCCATTCCCTGTCAAGAGGGGACGTGGTAAGGCAAAAGGTTACACACATGGAAATGTCATTTCCTGCAGTTCACTGCTTCATTCTCGCTGTTTCCTCAGAGACTGGAATGAGAAATGCACCTTATGAAAAATGGCTCCCATTACACATTTGACCCGGCCGATCTTTGCCGCTGACCCCCACATCTTATAAGAGTTACAGCGTTGCAATGTCTCGACCTCTTCACCTTCCACACACACAATCCTCCACTCGCATGTGCTTTTACATTAGTAGCCATCGTCTAATAGTCAGTGTGGTCAGTACATGTACGATAGCCCTTTTCTGAATCAGTGTTAATGGATCTGCTTTACACCAAAGGACAAGAAATTAAGCGCTAATCACCACCACAGAATCCTTACCAGGTATGGTGCATCAGCTGAACCCTGATCTATGCAGATGAAATAATTACTGCTGGAACGGCATGCTTACCACCGCTGGGGAAAGTTACCGTAAAAAGTAATTAGTAACAGTAATTTACTTTGCTGCGCTGACTTATTTTGCAGAAGCCTAAAGGTATTTAATGAGACACTTACTGCAATGACATGGCTTGTACAGCCATGTGCATGTTTGTTTTTTATTTAAATTTCAACACACACCAGGCATAAAAAGATGGATGAACAGGTCCTGTCAGTCGCATCGTGTCTTCTAAAGTGGTGTCTCGCACTAGAACATTTAATAAAAGAATCTAAAGAACAATAATAAGAAATATCACAGTTTGACTTCCTAATGATGTATGATTTTTGTGCATTTTTGATAAAAAAAAAATTTTAAAAACAAAAAGCACTTTTTATTATGTGTTCATCATAGGTTTTTTTAAATGGAGGATGTTTTGTCAGATTATTTTTCATTCTGTGTTTCTCTTGCTTTTATGTTATTTAATTGCTCTTTGACCCTATTGTGTGGGATGGCAGAAAACAATTTATGCAGCAGAGTGAGAAAGCCAAAAATGAACAATATGAAAATTAAAAACGCAAACAGTGATAATAGAATTTCGAAGACACGGGGAAAAAGTCATCAACAATGGCCAGTAAAAATGCAAGAATTAAAATTGGTAGCTGATATACTATCTTCACATTATGCCTGGTAACAGTTTACAACCTTTGCAGCATCTTTTATTTTTAGAATATAAACACAGGATATTAGAATACCAGAACAAAAACTACGATGAAATAAGGTCTGTTGAGCCTTGAATGAAATACTTCATCTTTGATTAACTCTGAGCGGTCTATGCATTGCTTAGATAAAGTTCTGGAAAAGAAATCATTTTCTAATAACAGAGACATTGTTACCACACAAATCAGCTGTTATTTTTAATTTGGTTATGTTTTATATATCAACATATATGTTGGCTTTAAAGAAGCCAACAGTATTTAAGTAAAGTATTAAACATCTCTGTCATAATTAATGAAATGTTTTCCATCTTATCCTGCCCTTGGAGTCATTCTTCTCCTACAGTGCCAGCCTGCATGCAGCAGCAGCATATATTGTGCGTGGGATTTTAAACTTTCAACATTGAGACAAGGCTGACTTTGAGAGAGCCGGCTTTTTATACCATCCACCTACTGAAAGACATTTTCCTGCTTTCTGAAATCACAGAAACATAGTAATGCTGCCTGTTTTATTAAAGCATCAAATAAATCAACTTAAGGGAATTTGTGTTTGGTTGATTATTTCTTTGTTGTAACAATGCTTCTTGGCAATAAATCTAAAGCCTGTTTATTTGCCTTTCAGTGGAGCCACATTTGTAAGGAAAATGCATTTGTGAGTTGAGCAGCAGAGTTGAGTATGTGGGTTATGCCTGTAAGAACTTTCCAAATCTTCTCTGCCAATGCCAAATTTTTGATCATTCTCGTAGAAGCACATTTGTGAGGTCAGACACTGATGTTGGATGAGGCGGCCTGGGTCTCAGTCTCCACTCTAATTTATCCCAAAGGTGTTCTATCAGGTTGAGGTCAGGACTCTGTGCAGGCCAGTCAAGTTCTTCCACACCAAACTCACTCATCCATGTCTTTATGGAGCTGCTTTGTGCACTGGGGTGCAGTCATGTTGGAACAGGAAGGGGCCATCCCCAAACTGTTCCCACAAAGTTGGGAGCATGAAATTGCCCAATTCCTTTCCCAGTTCCTTTCACCGGAACTAAGGGGCCGAGCCCAACTCCTGAAAAACAACCCCACACCATAACCCCCCTCCACCAAACTTTACACTTGGCTCATTGCAGACAGACAAGTACATTCTCCTGATAACCACCAAACCCAGACTCATCCATTGGGTTGCCAGAAAGAGAAGTGTGACTCATCACTCCAGAGAACAAATCTCCACTGCTCTAGAAAGCAGTGTTGCCGTGCTTTACACCACTGCATCCACTTTGCATTGAGCTTGGTGATTTAAGACTTGGATGCAGCTGCTCAACCATGGAAACCGATTCCATGAAGCTCTCTGCACACTGTTCTTAAGCTAATCTGAAGGCCACATGAAGTCTGTAGTGATTGACTCTGCAGAACATTGGTGACCTCTGTGCACTATGCACCTCAGCATCTGCTGACCCCACTCTGTGATTTTATGAAGGCCTAGCACTTTGTTCTTCCCAATCACTTCCACTTTGTTATAATAACTTTTGAAGCTGACTATGAAATGTTTAGTAGTGAGGAAATTTCACCACTGGACTTGTTGCATAGGTATCATCCTATCACAGTACCACACTGGAATTCACTGATCGACCCATTCATTCACAAATGTTTATAGACATAGTCTGCATGCGTAGGTGCTTGGTTTATACACCTGTGGCCATGGAAGTGACTGGAACACCTGAAATCAATAATGGACGAGTGAGTTCTTTTGGCAGCATAGTGTGAGTATTTCTCAAAAACGAAAATCTACTGCACAGCTATAAATTCAGGCAAAAACAATGATGGAAAACAAAATTGCAGCAAATTTCGCCTAACACATAATGACGCACTACGTAGTGGGAAACTACAGCGCTATGGTTAGGCTAATATGAACACGATAGCATAGGGAAAGTGTAGGATGAGGGTTAAATTGCTCTCAATAACAGATCATCTCTTACAATGATGGGAAGAGACCAACGCCGTCATTTGGCAGGAAGAAGATGCTGAAAACGGACCAAACATCAGCCAAAAGAATCTCTGAGATGCTCCACTGACAACACACGATTAGTCACTAATATGATGCTGCAGGTTTTGGATGACTTCATACAGTATACTGTATAAAAGTCCTGATCCTAGGCTTAATATCAGCATTACAACACATTAAAAAATGACAGGTTTAATCAACGCAGTGAACATTTGGATGTGGAAACAGGGCTGATCACTTTTACATCACTTAACAAGCAGATTATGAGTCCAGTCCTCAAGGTGAAAGCCACAGGTTTCAGATAACTTCCAACTTCAAACACATCCGGGCAGGTTCTGAATGTACGCTTACACTTACCATAACTAGCATTTCTCAGTTTTTGCTGGAGGCTAACATGGCCACATTAACAGTCTCCAACAGGTGCAGACATGCAGCGAGCTGTTAAATATCAACTGAAAGCAATAAACAGCAAACTGACGAATCATCTCTGAAACAATACTGGGAATGAACATTGCTGCAAATACTACTACTATCATCACTAACTAACAATACTAAGTATTTATTTTATTATTAATATACATTCCTCTTAGCTTTTTTAAAATAATTTACTGCTACTTGAAATTTTATTCAATTTTTTGAAATGGAATTTGCCTCTTAAAACAAACAAACAAACATAAAACTATCACTCAATTATTACAGTAAAACAAGTATTATTTGAAGCATATTTTAATTACATATTTACTGGTTAAGTCGTACCCCTGGGAGAATCTAATCAAACTGGATTGTATCTCTCTGGGGTTCCAGATTGTAGATTTGAATTGCAAAATGTAATTTTAATAAGAATTTCACTGTAAAAATATAATGAGCCACGTTAAGTCGGGTTATTTCGCCAGATGAAGGGTGAATGACACACCTTAGTGGTCACACCACTTTATCAGCGGTCTGGCTGGAAATTTTCAGCTAAAAGAACTTTTTAAAAGGCTCACTGCCATTTAACGTGTTTCCAGAATAATTGCTGAGCGAGAGAGCGCACATCAGTCCAGCTGTAATCACTGTGAAATCATTTTTCCTGCTTCTCTTTCCACAGTGAGCGTGACATCTGTCAACTGCTTCTGTCAGACCCTAAAGTGCCACTGCACACAATAGATTGTAAGGGTGGGCGTTGCTATCGCACTGCAAAGTCGGGTGTGGATGAAAAGAATAACACATAGACGGTGTGATCAAATATTTGCTCGCCTCTTCCTGCAACACGGTTCCTTTTGTCTCATTGCCCGGAGGTTACTTCTGATCAGATTTGTTTTGCATAAATGTGTAACAACAACGCTGCGTCCTTGATTTCTCAGTATGAATGCTGCTTCCGTCTCCACTAATAATGGCGCGCCTCTTATAAACACTCGCTAATATTTTAAATATGTAAAACAGTTTCTGTTTTATTTATTGACTGTCTCTGTAAAGCATGTTTTCATCTCGTATCACGGTTGATATTAATGTGCACACACACACACACACGCACACACATTCAAGTCTTGTTTACAAATAAGAGAAAATCTCAACTTATAAAGCCAAGAACTCTATGAGAAAAGATAAAACCTTGAATTTCATTTCCTTTGCACACATGTTGATTAAAAAGGTCTTTCTTAATCCCCAGCCTGCAGAGCACTTGACCTGCATGAAACACCGGTCTTGTTTCTTGCTGTTCCTTTATTATCACAGCCAGCTTGCTTTTTCCAAATGCCCTTTCTCCATTTCATTTCATTTTTTTAAACACTACCTGTCTGCACATGTCCAACCTTGCATAAAATTACAAGTTCAGCAACAGCCCCTGCTACAGGTTCATAATTTATGGACTTGACTTATTCTCCTACGCGGTGTGATTTACTGACAGTTGTATGAAAATAGGAAGCTTAGATCACTAGAATAGCAAGCGATCAGTGGTGACACTTGTGTGGGCTGGGACCTACAAAATATTCATATTCATGGTCATCCTAGAGGGTCTATTAGCGAATATGAGTAGATGTGTAAAGTGGGTGAGTGGAGTAAAAGAAGTAGAAGGAACATGCATTCACTCACTTCTGGATACAATGACCCCCACCACCACCACCACCACAGTTAAAAGATGTGCATGTTGGGCTACTTAGTAATTCTACACTCAATGATCAATTTTTTTAGCTACATTTTGCTAGTATCAGGTTTTGCCTTCAAAATGCCATAAATCCTAATAGTGGGCGCCTGGGTGGCTCAGTGGTGGAGCAGGCGACCACGTACATATGCCACCGTGCGGTGCGGGCAGCGCAGGTTCGATTCTCGGCCTGTCGACAATTTACCTGTGTGTCTTCACCCCCTTTCCTGTATCTCTCTACTGTTAATAAAGCCACTGTGGCCAAAACTTTAAATAAATAAATCCTAATAGCATTGATTCAAGAAGGTGCTGGAAACATTCATCATAAATTTTGGTCCAAATTGACATGATTACATCACACTTCTGCTGCAGATCATCAGCTGTACATCTCTGATGAATCGTGGTCCGTGTGAATTGTTGCTACAGTAGTTTTCCTGAGTCCAGGTGTTGAACTTGGGTATTCCACACCTCCTGGGCGGAGTCTGGATTCCCAGATATGATGAGCTCACCTGTTTTCCATGAGTCTAATCAGGCAACTGGATTTAAGGAGCACCTGATCACCCAATCATAGTCAGCTTGTTTGGAATGGTAAATCAGCTCACAAATTTAATCTTTCAGTGACTGTTTCTGTGATGTGCTAACATGCCTGTTTGTCTCCAGCCAATCATCCCACTAACATCCCACCAGCCCGTCACTTTTGGAACCCCGCTGCCCATGCCGAAAAACTCTTCTCTCCTCCCGAGTCACGTCATCCATCTCCCTGCCTGCCCTCCCGGAAAAACCTGCCTGTAAGGATCACTGGACCGGCCTCCCGCTCCCTGTGGAATCACTCGCCCCTCCAAGTAAACTGGAACATAACTCATTCAGCCTGTTATCCAAAGATAATGTCTCACGCTTCAAGTCCTTAAAACTCAAGCTTCTAACTCCACTCTCTGTTCTGGCAGACCTCTCCCACAGCACTGACCCATTCTCCTTCAGCAGAAAACCAAGAGAATCGGTTGTTTTTTCTCTTTCCTGTAAATGAAGAAACTGAATCAGTTATTGATGTCTTTTACCCAGCAGCTTCAGCCTCTTAACATGATGTGAATCTCCTCTACAACATTTGGTGCTCTAATGGACTGAGATCCGGAGAGCGCAGTGGCCTCACTGTCATGTTCAAGAAGACAGGCTAAGACTATTAGAGTTTTGTAGCATGATGTTTTTGCAGTCTTCTGTTGTCCAATTTCGGTGAGCCCATGTGAAATGCTGCCTCAGTTTCCCCGGTGACACCTGGTGTAGTTTTCTGCTAGTGTGCCCTGCCTCCAGCCCTGTAACAGCTGGGTTAGGGTTGGATGAATGGATGGAAAACATTATGAGGTCAAAGAAAAAACACTAAAGAAACAAAAGGGAGTAATGAAAAACTGCAATGTCCGTAAAATCCAACTGCACTTTCACTGGGCTTTTTTTTAATCCTTTGACAGTGACGACTGCTGCTATGGATGATACATTGTTGCCTCGTGCCTGAAATTCAATGAAAAATATGAAGGCTGGTATTGAAAAAAGTTAATTGTAAATTACTTTTCACGTATTTTCTCTTCCTGCCAAATAGAGAAAATATTAGGGCACATTTTCAACATCTGTGACAGAAGTCAAACAAATCAATGAGAATAATCATGGCAGTTAAAATGAGGACACAATTAATGATAACTGGATTACACTACACCCTTTGCTTGACTTTGATCATTTTTTAGATAGAAAATAACCTTTAGAAAGAACTCCTTTCTATTCTGACATTATAAAGTGCTTCACACAACATAACCACTTTGCAACAAATAGATTTTACTGCTGTAGGTTAGTGTAGCATTCATCATCCACCACTGGTCCTCAGTCACACAGGCCCAGAGATGGTCAGTAACCAGAGATTGCTAGAATAAAATGTGTATTCCTTAACTGGTTGATGATTGGTTGAGAGGTTGCTAGGTGTCAGCTGGTGAGGAGGATGATGCGTCAAAAAAAGCTCCTTGTGATTGCTTTGGGTGAAAACAAATTTCAGTGGGATCACCTGTAGTTTTCATGGAAGTGCCAACTTGTCTGCTAACACTTGTGATACAAACTGAAAACTGCGACTGTTGGCTTTCAAAGTTGTGCTTTACTACTGCAACCAACACATTTCAAAAGACACAACTTTTACTTTTAAGGTGAATTTGTTTCTATTTCTGGTTTGCATTCTACTTTGACAGTTTCTCTACCATTCTGTGAGCAGATAGAGAGGGTTTGCAGACAAGTAACCAAAGTAATCTTTAAAATCTTTTAATCTTTACATTTGCTGTGCTGATGTACATAGTGCATAAAACTTTGCAACACTCTGCTGACTCAAAAACTCCAGAGCTCCAAATCTCCTCTGGTGTTAACATCAGCACAAAAACTGTGCACCAGGGTTCCGGTAATCTACACTATGAAACCCTTCACATTATTTATCATGCATGTTTGTGCTGCTTTAAATTAAAGTTAGACAGATTAGAGATTCACTGTGTGTTTAAATCATGCATCTGACCCAAAGTCAGGCTCCGGGCAGTATTTTTCTTCCTTATGAACTGAAGTTTAGCTTTCTGCTTGATCATTTACACAATTGTATGTATCACAATTGCATTGCAACCCTAAATAAGGGTACTGTCTTCAGTGCACAATTTTCATGGTTCTTCTGGTAAAAACTGATTATATATCTATAAGCAAACCAAAGTATTTTTTACAAGGCAAGGATGGACTCACCAAAGCTCCATCAGTTGATTTAATTTCTTAGGTCTGATCAGTTATTATTAAAAATTTTTAACCATTTTTGGATGAAAAAAAATCTATCTTCAATTCAATTTTATTTATACAGCGCCAAATCACAACAAATAGTCGCCTCAAGGTGCTTTCTATTGTAAGGTAAAGACCTTACAATAATTACAGAGTAAACCCAACAATCAAAACAACCCCCTATGAGCAAGCACTTGGCGACAGTGGAAAGGAAAAACTCCCTTTTAACAGGAAGAAACCTCCAGCAGAAGCAGGCTCAGGGAGTATGGAGTTAATTTTGTGTCAATATTATTCAAACCAAAAAAACCTCATCTC
>VOQJ01045235.1:0-11317 GCA_015052665.1 Apistogramma diplotaenia | reverse complement strand
ATGATCCTCAGCACAACAAACGTTACACACATACAGCTGTTGATTAAAAACACTGAGCATTATTTACACCAGCTAACATATAGAAGTTTAGTTCATATAGTAAAAGTGTTCAAACATTTTAATAGCGACATGCAGAGGGACAGAATACGGTCTGACTGCATAGCAGCACAGTTAGCGTAGTCACTGACAACGACTATGCCGAAGCTCACCACTGATTGGCCAATTGGGCACATTGTGCAATCCGTGGTGAGGCTCGCCGGGCTGCTGCCTCACCGCGTCTCTTCTTAGTGTTTGAACAGTAAATGCGAAAAGTCAGCGATTTTGAAAAAAAAACTAATCTAAAAACGGTGAAGTTAAATGGAAGAGAACTTTAAAATACAAGTCACTGAATAAATATAACCATTTAATTTATTTTTAAATTTTTATTTCCATGATAGGTGAGGCCTCACCTGCCTCCCCCGACTGCACGTCACTGGGTTTCAGTATGGATGCATCCATAGATTGTTATACTTTTTTAAACCCTGTGAAGCCCGAATTATATAACTGCCACAAAATGTGTTTTTTTCCCCGGGTAAAAGCCTGCCTTTATGAAAGCGCATGGTCTGCAGAACCAGACAAAACATGAGAGATTGTCTCCAGATGTGAGACATGGGGACAAGGAATAAAAATGCCGTGCAGTCCCACATAAAGAGGCACAGCTGCTGAGCCCAGCCACGACGCAGTCACTGTCAGGCTATGTGCTCTTGGCTTTGTGGAGGGTTGCTCTAAGTGATTCTCCATATTCTTGGCATTAGTTGACTTCCCACAATGCCTTTCTTCTCTATGCATGGCCACAGAGCTACCAAAGTGGATACAAAAGCCAATTCTGCTTTTACCAGCTGAGAAGCATCTCTGAATTAAAGTATTAATCTATAAGACCTAATAAAAATCATCACCTGTCAGCAGGACTGCTGGAGCTCCCTGTAGAAACAGTAAGTGGTGCAAAGACAAGACAAAATAAAACAAAAAGGAACAATTAATTATAAACATCTACCAATAGAAACAACATTATAATAGAGGACTTAATTAAATGAGCACGAGGAAACACTGACAGTGTCATAAGTATAAGAATCTTTCAATCTTTTGCCACGTGACGACTCTGCAGCAAGCTTTTCTTCATTTTTTGGGTTTTTTTAATCTTTGTATTTATTAAATTATTGAAATTCAACAATGATAAATGTCTGTTTTTATTACTTTTAAGCAAACTGTAACTTTTTTCCTGCCTCAAAATCGGTTTATCGGGAGTGATAACACACCTACGCACAACTGCTCATCTAGTTGTTCTTCTTTGTTCTTGTCACAGGGAGCCACAGGAAATGGAAAGAGAGCAGCAGGTCTGCGACCCCCGCCTAGACGCAGTATGAGAGAAAGCCAGGTCACCTTTAGCTTTAGAGGGGGGCACCTCAGCGCCCTGGAGTCACATTATGGAGTTCATATATCTGAAGAATGGATCCATGCATGGCTTCAAAATTAAATGAGTTTTGCATTTCACAGATAGCCAGTTCAGTTGAGCCGAATCAGGTTTTGTCTGGCAGCTTAATTCTGAAGCATTTAGAACTGAGAAGGCATTTGACCAACTTATAAACAGGCGAAAAGGCACGACACTGTAGATCTCATCTCTGTTGTCATGAACTCGGGTATCACATGAGTTTAAGGATAAAAACGACGTCACGTCCAATCGGACTGAATCGACCATTGTGGCTGTGGTTGAGTGAAAACAGCTTTAATTATATAAGAAACAGTTAGTCAAGAGAATGGAAGCTGCTTCTCATTCACCTCTCATTTCTGTTATCCATTCTTCTGCCTTTCTCCCTCCTCTAAAAAGAAGAGGATTTTGGAGGGATTAAGGGTAGATTATGGAAACACACACTGAGCCGCGGCCCCCCCACCGAGGCAGCCTAACTGGTGCTGAAAGCGTGTGGAGGGATGAGATTTGCCTGTTGAATGAGTGTTGATGTGATCCCTGCTGAGACGCTGCTGAAAGGTGAATGGAGATGAGTGACAGGCTCCTCAGTGGGTGTACCTGCGAATCTATTCACACGGGGGCCGATAACCATCTCAGAACTTGTGAGGACTTTTGTGTAATGCAAAGGTATTTTGTCTGCTTTAAGTTCTTCTTTTATTCCCACTTTTGGGACTTGACATACAGTTTATTTTTACTTTGTGACTGGTTTTAGTCTTTGTGGCTGTTCTGTGTCTATTTGTGGTGTTTTTTCCCTCTTTGTGTGTCTCTGTGGTCGTTTAGAGTTCATTTGCATCTCTGATATTTGTCAGTGTTCCTGCTTCTTTTTGCTTGTTGTGAGTGTGATACTTGTTTTGCACTTCTTTGTAGACATTTGCATCTTTTTTTGTCTTTCTTTCAGGGAGCTTCACGTGACTTCGCCAAACCATTGTTTTTAATGATGCCCCCAACCCTAAAAGTGAACAGTAGTTAGTACTGTCACCTCAGCAGTAGTTTTGGCCTCACAGCTGTGCAACAACTGAGGCCCAGTTTACACAACGCTGATCTGCAGAAACGATCGCGTTTACACGGAGACGCTTGAAACGGTGAAAACGATGTAGTTCCCAATGCCAGGCCACAAGTTAGCGGAGTTTTTACTTTGCAAATCTTGTTCATGCAACATGTCCATGCGTGGAAGAACTCAGTAGGATCTGCAGCAAACAATCGTTTATTATTTACAAAATGTCTAATGTAAGAGGGTTTGTATGGATTGAAGACGAGGTTGGATTGCTGCTGCACACAACACACAATTATAAATTGAGTGAGTGAAGGAAGTGATGTATTTTTGAACTGCCAATATAACTGAAGTTGCCCGTATAACCGTATTATTTAGATATATTTCTTCATGAGTATTGTTCATCTATTAGCGCATTTGTGGAAAACTGTGGTGGTCGCAATCATAGTGCGCTTGTGCAAGTGCCCCTGTTTTCAAAAAGCATTGTTTCTGTTCGTTTACACGGAAACGCAGGCCGGAGCGTTTCTGAAATGCTCCACTCTCGACCCCGTTTTCAAAATGCATCATTTTCACTCCAATCTCATGTAAACGGGAGGATGAAAAGCATCGAGATGACGCAGTTTCAAAATGAAAACTGTCATGTAAACGGGGCTTGAGACACCAGGACGTATACTGTATACCTGAGTATTAGTGTAAAGAGTTGACTTGTACATGATGATGGAATCTGTATAATATGCTAGCTAAATGTAAATGGTTGATTTGTCCATTGCATGCAATGTCATATAGAAATTAGTATCAGGGGTCATGTTAGCTGCTTAAGTAATCTGGCAAGGTACCAAGTTAGCAATCAGATATGATTTTACCACTAACATTTGCTGATGTTCTGATATCTTTAAATTTATTAGAAGGTACAGTAGTGTTGGCTAACTTTAGCCAGCTTAGAAGTTTAGTCTGTGTTGTGCTGGGAGCCAGTCATTTGCTGATGCTAGTTGACTATAATTCTAAGCTAGTGTTAGCTAGTGTTGCTAACTACCAAAAGGCATTGGGCACTGAGGCGTATAATGACAATAAATAAAAGGCATTCTATCCTAAAATAAAAATTGATATATACATATGTATATATATATATATATATATATATATATATATATATACACACATGTATGTATATATATATTATATAAACACACACACACATATACATGAATGTATGTATATGTATATGTATATATATATATATATATACATACATTCATGTGAAAAGTTATGTAAGTTTAATGAGTTCATTGTTGCCTTCATCTTTTCAGTGTTTTGATTTTGCCTTATTTTGAAATAAGGCTGTTGTTTTATGTCAATTTGCAGTTATTCTGTGCCTGTGAATATTTTTAATGTTATTTTCTGGTCTGTTTGTGGTTCATTATCTGTTTTCAGTCATTTTATGGTTTCTGCAGTCGCATGTATCTTTTTAATTTGTTTTTGTCAGCATGGAGTTCTTTGAGATTTCTATTTTTTATCATTATTTTTCTTCACCAATCTGGATTGCTTTGAAGCAGTCTGCTCGAGGGCCTGTTTTGCTCTTTATTGCACGATAGTGTTGTGGCCAAAGCAGGGCCTGCTGTGAATTTCCCTGTCCTGCCCTCCCTGTAGCCTCCACCCTTCTGTACAGCTGATTCTACTCAGCAACTGGGACAGAGAGCCTAAGGCCAGGTACAGGACAGCTCCACTGCTGTGCTTTCAAATACGAAAGACAGCAACTGGAAGAATAAAACACCATTCAGCCTGATATCGACAGATAAAATCTGGTCCTCAGCTATAAATCCAAACCTCTGTTCTGCTGATGGTGTCACCAAGGGTCCTCACGACAAACAAATACATGCGTTTGTGTTTGTGTGTGTCCCTCAGCATGGTGTTAATGCTCTCCAGCTGCTGTGGAAAGGAGATATGGGATAAACACAGCAGCTCATTTAAAACAAAACTTAAATTAGCATCTTATTACAGGTGGAAGTGCTCAAACTGGGCAGGAATCCCCAAAACATAATCAGAAACAGCAGCAGAGCTTTTACAACCTCCTCCATATCTGTAAAAAGTGATGTTTCCTATTAGATCCAACATTTGGAAACATATTTTAAACACAAAAACATACCTTGTTTGCTCCACTAGCTCATTAACAGGGTGGCTCTCCACCTTTGTCTTAACACTTCTGACAGTGGAAATTTAATCTGCTTTCCCATCTTTATTTTCACATCCACATCCTAAAAAGTCATCTAATGAATTATAACGATCTTTTTATAGTAGCAAGATTTTTTCTTATTTTTTTCTTATTATTATTAAGTAACCAGCTGAAGATGCATAGAAAAAATAGGAACCTATACAGATTATAATAGAGTAATAGTCTAGAATTATCTAATATATTTTAGACGTATTTGCAAAAACGTTTGAGCATTCGGGGATTCTGGAAAACTAAAAAAACGAGCTACAACCATCCAAGCTGTCATATACTCAGTAGACTTAGAAACCATTAACAAAGCCAAAGGTAGAATTGATGCTTGAAAAACAGGGTTAACATAAAGTCTAACGTTTCATTTTTGACATTTTACTTATGAGATAATAAGTAAAATTGTGCTAACATTTGAAAAAAAGGCTAATTTTAATGCCTCTTTGCTGCAAGGAAGGCCCATACATTTGCATACTAATCGAATGATGCTGCGATCCTTTTGTGAAGTTAAACTTTGGGAGTCGGAGAACTAAAATAGGTGAGAAAAGTGGGAAAACAGAAACCCAGGAGGCACAAAGAGGGAAGAAAAATGACCGATGAGGACTAATTCATCTCCCTTTATCAACCCTGACAGCACAACAGAGAGACTTTCACCCTCCTGAAACAATGCCACTAGTTAGAGCGCAGCAGGACATACCATTCATTTTAAAAAAGAGAAAGCTATCCAACTATAATGTCAGTATGCTTTATAAATGACTGGTCATTCAGATTTAAATGTGAAGTTGATTTTAGACTTGTTCAAATCTTATAAAGGAAACTTGAAAGTAAAGAAGTATTAGCTTACATACGTGAGAATCGCTGCTATACAAATAATACAAAAATAATAGCTTACTTATACTGAACTAAAGCTAAGCTAATACTTAGGTAATTATTTAAAAAGATCGAGACGGGGAGCCACAAAGCCAAAATCAACAAACGTTGGTGTGAACTGTGAATGGAGACTGCTTGATTTATTTTTATTTTTAAAATGTACGTTATGTAAAAATATAAAGCCTGAGCTGTGCTCTTACTCCCAGGACAAATTTTTTAAACTTCAATAGAAACTTCCCTTTGGTTCTCCTTCTTTGTCGCACACAAATTACGGTGTAACGTGTAGTACAAGGTTCTAGCTACCGCCTGATCGCACACACGCGCCTTTCCATCACGTGGGCTGAGAATCTTTGCTGAACGCTACCAGAACAGATGCTATCATCACAGATGCTATCATCACAGTTAGCTAGTGGCAGAGCCATTAGCACTAGCAAACAGAGGTCCCATTGTTAGAGGTTCCCTGATCACGGTCTGATGACTTGAACCCAAGCAAACACTTTCTGCATCTACAGTCACGGACTAGCCAAGCTGTTTTTATTAACTAAATCTAAACAAGTAGTTTTTAGTGCATAGATAAAACTAGAGACAGGGGTGTAGAATTAAGTAGGGACAGCAGGGAGACGCACCGCAGCCCCACCCAAACCGATTCGGTCCATGTCCCTGTCAATGTTAAAACCAAATCTACACCTTCACCAGAGAGTGTTAATTTGTATAAATGAGGAGAAAAAGCAAACTAATTGTAAAACACAAAGGTCCCAACAGGATGTGAACCAGGTTCTCCTGTCTGTTACCTCTGATAGCTGTACAACCACCACTCCTACGACCACTTCAGCTAGACTGAACCTTTAGCGTGACACTAAAGGACTCTTTGCACACAACTAGGAGACAGTTTTTGCCACTAAAGGGCAAAAAGGGCTTTTTATCCTTCAGCAGCTACCTATTAGTCTGGTGAGCAAATTTTACCAAAGATTTAAGAGCCTAACTATGTCAGAGAGACGTCTCCCATCCTCCCACAGAGGGTTGGAGGCAGTGAATGTGTTGCCATACCTCGCTGTGCATCAGTCTGAGCAGGACAAAAGCGATGATGCTGTGACAAACAGATGACCTACTGTTTTCACGCTGATTAATGCACATGCACACTTGTTCCCATGCTGTCTGCATGTTCTGAATGTTAATCACAATCCTGCATCCTCTACTTGTCACACTGATGTTCAGCCTACACTGTAGAACAGGAAGAGATTAGAAAGAGCCTCCAAAAACCAAGAAAGCTGTTCTTTGATGTTCCTCAAGGCTTCATTTCTGGACCTTTGCTTTTTATTTTCTAGATTTAAATATTTATGATAGATGGATATTATTGTTACTTTTTAGTAAAATATAAGGCTTTTTTCTTGTTTGTAAGTTTTTGCTATGCAAATATTTCACTACTATTTATTGTGAGTGTCTAATTGCATTTTCACAGCATCCTCCTTGTGGGAAATGATTGTTGTGTTCGTGCTCTATTGGTGCCATTCTTCAGTGGTTGCACTGCCTGCAGAGTGGTTTGGTTTCCATTCATCTCCACAGCAGCATAGCGGAGACTCACCAACATACCGAACCAAAAAAATAAAGCTTAAATTACACCAGTTTTTGTTGTTGCTGCCTGGATTCCCTTTGGTTAACTTGGTCACAGCAAATCGACTGTCCTAGAATCTACTTTAGAAGAAAACCCCCGTGTTTGGGAACAAAGGCGCAAACGCCGCTGCTGTCGACACGTTTCGCCGCCGCTCGGCTTCCTGTCACAAAGACAAGCTTGTTAACAAAACAGGCACACAAACAGCACGACAAGGTTCAAGCAGAAGGTTTGGTAATAAAAAATATCTTTAATCTCTTTAGTATCTACAAAAATCACTTTCTATACAGAATGCATTACTTAACCAAAGATTCAAACTTCTTATTTAAAAAACAGTGAAGAAGTCTTAACAAGCTGCTTATAAGTTTCATTTTTAGTCTATTTCAGATCTTTAATCATTTAAAGGTTAGACGAGTTTCAAGTTTGAAGATTTTTCTTGAAACTGACAAAATGCAACAGTAAAATTTTAAAGAAATTTACTGAAAAATTCAAGTGATTCTGATTTTAATGAGATGTATGTTCTACCAGAGCACATATGGTTCCTCAGTAAGGCTCATTTTACCAGTCTGATTAAAGTGCATCCACTATGAATAAGGCATTAAAGGTCATTTGAAAAGAATCAGTGGTAGGAGGCAGTGGGTCAAATGTATCAGTTAGTGGGGAAAAAGCTACAATTGGAGTTTATGTTAAAAGGCTAATGACTAAAATCATCAAACCACGAAGATCACCCACCAACTTTAACTGGCCTTGTTTCTCAGCTGAAGAAGCCGGAGCCTGATTTTGTTTCTGGTGATTCAAACCTGCTGAAATTATTGGACGTTTGCATTTCCACTCGACTGGATGGCTTAATATGAAATTTGGCACAGACAGTTGTTCAAAATTTGAATAGAAAAAAAAAAGATTTTTCCATCCAGCGCAGAAACTATTGTTTTTGATGAAAACAAGTCTCAGGTGTTTGCTTTTTTGTCAAAATGAGTGATGTTTTGGTCCAGAAAGAATACAAAAATACATTTTTCTATCATCTTCAAGACAAATTACAGTTTTCACATTTCTTACATGTGTGATTCATCAGTGAGATATATATATATATATATATATATATGCATGGTACAGTCAAATCCTGGCCTGCAATTCAAACATGTTACTGACACACTGATATTAGTTCACGGTTAGATTTCCTCCTGAGAATGAAACAAACTTTCCATGAAGCAAACGACCTGCTACATTTGACTCACATTTGTCCAAATGGGCGGGGTCATTCGTACTAGTCAATGCTATTTAAAGTTGTAACATTATATTTAAAAATGCTACATTTTTAAGAATTTTATAATTTCATCTGGAAGCAAGCTTGTTAAGAAAAATACAGCATATTTGATCAGTTTTGTCCAAATTCTCCACACGTGATGAGTAAATTAACAAAAACACGCAACAACATGCATATCATGTCGCTGACCAAACAGAAACAGGGTGAACAACAAGAAGAAGGCAGTTTTGTGCTCAAGTCAGCCATTATTCCTCACATGATGCACAACAGGCTGACACATGAAAACCACAAAAGACTTTCAGCATGTTTATCAACCATGGGATCAGAATGTCAAAAATCAGCGTGTTAAACATTTTGAAACAAGGCTGATTAAAAAAGGGAGATTTTCTCCGGTTCTGCTAGATCATAGGTGTCAAACTCTGGCCCGCGGGCCAAACTTGGCCCACCGTGTAATTATATTTGGCCCGTGAAGCCATACCAAAGGACAATTGGAGTTGGCCCGCCAGTATTGGAGCCTACAGCTAATGTACTGCTAATACTGCAAATCCCAGAATGCTCTGCTGGTGTTTTGGTGGAAAAATCACGACAGTAGTCATAGAGTCATTTTATGCTAATATTGGCACTGTGCTCCCCTGGCAAAGAAGTTCGGTTGGTTTGGTCAGCAAAACTAGTGAAGGTCCATATGAAAAGGTTCATTGTTATATGTGGAGGAAGATTTCTTTCAGTAAATATCAATGTTGGCCCGTGACTTTGTCCAAGTTGTGAATTTTGGCCCACTGTGGATTTGAGTTTGACACCCCTGCACTAGATGATTTCCCTCCACGTGACAAAAGAACGAGTGAGAACTATTCAGATGGTTTCCATGAAAGTAGGGGCACCAATTCAAAGACTAAGGATAAAGACTAAATAATGTAAGTAAGGTTGATAATTCTGGATACATACAGTTGTGTTAGATGTTAAAGGAAGGCTAATAGCATTGGGAAAGCTTTAAGAAAAAAGCATTGGCCCATTTTTATCCTCAAATGGTGTTGAATGCTGAGAATGACCTGGTTCCATCAGATAGAACGGACTTAATTAAACTTTGATGTTTCTGTGGATGCCAGAAACGTGCTCCTGACTTTACAGGACACCATCACCGACACATGAACGAGCAGCGATACGGTTCAAATACCGCAATGACCTGCACTCACAAGAGTCTTACTGTCAATGTATCTGACTGCCGGGTGAAGCCACGAGCTTGAAGAGGTTTTCCCAAGAATCCCTCCTCAGTTTGAACCAGAAACTAGCCGAGGGAGTCTGTATTGACATCAAAGCATGCAAATTGAGTAAACATGTCAGATAATGAGCATCGATTGTTTGGAAATCGTCTCTCTTACACGCTCGTAAATCTCCAAGTCCATGTGTTTTGAGGAGGTGGTGGTGTTCTACAATGATGAAGGGCTTCTACACACGATTAGGACAACTGTTTTTTGGGAAGCAATGTGCAGGACAGATGTGAAATCAGAGTTTTTCTCCCTTCGTCATTAAGATGCGAGCATATTTCCAGATTTTACATGCAAAGTGGCGACACTTGTGGCTTGTAACTTCTTTGGGTTTGAGGTTTTATGGAAAGAGTGATTTGAAGAGTCATTTTGACTTTGACACCACGCTTAGTTGTCCCTTAAATCCTAAAGAACAGTCGATTGATTTTAATCTTTCCCGTGTGACTTTGGCCCACTATGTTCTCATGCTGGTCTGCTTTCAATTCATGTCTGGAAGGATTTGTCTTGCTGTCATTTTTTATGGTTTTATTGTGCGCCAAAGTCTTTGAATGCCCGTTTACAGGACCACTGTTTATTTATTGTTTTAGGCAGGGCCTCTAATGTGGCTCCTTCTCTGCGTTTAGGATCTTTCATTCGAGAAAAGACTTTTGATTTGTTTCACATTTTAATCTGTAAACTCAAGTCTTCTAAAAAGGATGTCAAGGTTCAGAGCACGGCGGCTGCAGAATTTCCCTGGAAACCAAAAAAGAAAAAAGAAATGTGAGTATGAAGATTTGGGAAAAGGAGGATATGATTCAGATGAGGTGGACTTCAAGAGATTCGAGCCCTGACGGAAGCTGTTGAGTGACTCCGACTGCAACTTCAGTCTGTTTCCAATTATGACTAAAAGGCAGAGTCTCAGTTTGGTGGAAGGAGACGTGCATTCCTGCATGGTGGCGAACATCGAAGGAGCCGGGTCACGTCGAGGTGAACGAAACGGGGAGAACCAGGCGTCGTGCCCGTTGAGCGTCTCCTCAGATATCTCACAGAAAAGACTGTGTTTACCTTCCGAGGGAAAGCCAAACCAGCTCTCCGTGTTCCCGAGGTCAGAGGTCAGGGCAAGTTAAGATTATGAGAGCATCTGAGCTGGGAGATCTCTGTGTCACTCGATCATAAAAGATGAAGCTTATTCTGCATCTCTGGAGCTTTTTCTTGCAAATCTTAATGCTCCAAACTGACACGTGATTGCAGATAGGGATGGAACGATACCACTTTTTTTTATCTCAGATACCGATACTTACATTTGGGTATCTGCCGATACCGATACAAATTCGATCTTTTATTGTTTTAAAAATGTAATTAAAAATTTTAATAAAATATTTTTTTCTTACAATTTTTTTAAATGCCTGAATCACTTATTCTTTCAATTATTCCATAAATTACTCAAGAAATTGGATAAGAAATACTTTTGTCGTATTAACAGTTCATCTGCATACTTTAACTTCCGTACTGCAGAGTGAAACAAACATGGTGGCTGCAGCACAAAGTTCTCTTTTCTTCACTTGATGATCAGGTGGTTGATGAAGAACCTCCAGCTGTTTCCCAGGAAAAGTTTAATGGTGG
>VOQJ01045234.1:14900-33369 GCA_015052665.1 Apistogramma diplotaenia | reverse complement strand
CTGTGAATGTTCAGAGCTGGGAAACTGTAAACTCTTGTGCTGAAAACTGATTGATACTAGCTCTTATCACCAGTGATGATCCTCCATGTTGCTTTAAAATGAAGGCGTCAGATGGCCAGGCAGGTTGGACTCAAGGAGCAGATAAGACAGTTCCTGTTAACAAGATTTATTCGTACAAGCACAAAGTAACAAGCGGCAGACAGCAGATGGGAGCCAATACCTAAGTTTGCACTTTGAGGATAGGCTCCAAAATACTGGAGCCAGAGTCACTCCTGGTGTGAATGAATGTTAGATCAAAAGCACTTCAATATAAAAGTGCTTGATTGAATGTGAAAGGGTGAATGAGTATGTGTTGATTAATACTCTTTGAGTGCTCTGGTAGAGTAGAAAAGCAATAAATGAGAACCAGTCCATTTGCCATGATTGGTCTCTGCCCAAGTTTATGATTTGGTGTGAAAATGTGGAGTTCAAGTGGTCAGAGCAGCAGTGCTGGACGCTGTTTCTATATCATGGAGAAGTTAATCATAAACTGGTAATAATTAAAACAGATATTTTGTTGTAATGGACCTGTGTGTGGTGTATTTCCTCTGAGAAGGTGCCTCGGTGTTCCCCCAGATGAGATGAAGCAGGTCTGTGCTTCTCTGCTTAGGCTGCTGTTCCCAGTGTTGGAAGGAGGATGGATGGGTGGATGGTTGAGCCTTCCTGAGCTAGTATAGTGTCAATAAAGAGGCTAAAAATGAACTCATGACATTGTGGGTAATGTTTGACCTAAATTCAACTTTTCTTCCCACAGATGCACTCTCTGCGCCTCCTCAGCCAGAATGAGCCCTACAAGATATTCCTTAGTATGAGTGACAACACCCGGCCCACTCAGCCTCTGCTGCAACGCTGCATCCGTACCAATATCAACTTTAGCAAGCAGGGCCGCGATTGCCCGAACAACCGTGCCCTCCGCCCACAATACAGAGGTAATCCGACGGGTACAGGAAGAGAGCGGTGCTGTTGTTTCTAAATGATCAAATGATAAATTATGAAATTATTCCAGAATTAATGCCAACTATGATTGTGTTCCCCATTTTCATCATTTTGAGCTAATAAAAGCAGCTCTTACATGCTTTTACCAAGACTGGGGATATATTTAGGTCATTTTTACCAGAAGTGTCAGGCTCATTCACTTTTAAAATAAATAAATAACTGAAACCCTTTTAAAACCACTGAATGGTTTGTAGTAACAGTCAGAGCAATAATTTTTCCCAACAGCTATTACGATGACATTTACTCAGACAATTTAGACAAATTTAAGTCTTCAGATGCAGCTGCCTTTAAAAATAAAAGCAGCTGCATCTGTTAGGTTGGTATGCTCCTTTAGGACAATAAGTGCAATAAATCACTTTGAATAAGATCACATACTGTGATTCTCATTGCAGCGTTTCACCAATTATTGTAAATTGTAGATAAAGTCCTATCTGATTCTCTTACAGTCATGGTTCACTTAAAATCCACAACGGTCAGCGTCTGCCACAAAGGATTTACATAGATTAAACAAGAATATTATTTTTTTATTACTGTTATTTTGTCTCATTTAATAGTCCTCTGCAGATTGTTCCACTTGTGAGGGATATAATAAATAAAAGCCAGTTCAAGGTATTAAAGATTTCAAGACCGTTTTTCTTGAAAGACATTAAATGTGAGCAGTTGGTTCATATTTAATGTGGCCTGAGATGACCCAGTAATAAAGGACGAGGTTTACGCGCCCAGCATAGTTTATCATCTTTTCAGCTGGACGTTCACATCGTGAAGTGTCTGTGAAAAGGGACAATTTTGGAATATTACAGAAGTAGTTGATGACAGACCAGAACATGGGACAGCGCTCAACAAAACTATAACCAGGCTTTCCAACATCCTTGATCTCGAATCTGCCCTTTAATACAAAGTTTCAACAAAGTTAGGAATATAGTTATATGGGACTTTAATGTTAATTATGTTGTAGGAAATATTCTGTGTTGAATGTGAATGAAATGTGTGGGGCTAAAGACACGACATGAAAAACATGACACGAATTGAAGAACTGACTAAAATAAAAACAGCAACAAACACAATTTGTTATAAGCTTAAACATCATGGTAAAAAATGAGGATTTTAGGGGTTGTTGCTTTTCACAGGGGCATGCATTAATTAATGTATTGAAAACAGTGTCATTGACTGTGATAATTAGCTACATGATAAAGTAGTGGCACAACAAATTACAGCAGGGTATTGTACTGTTGCGGAATAGCTAAGACCTGCATGTACCTGCAATTTTTAATAGGGATGAAAAAATGCAGGTACATGCTTTATCTGAGCTCAGTGCACACAGCATTGTAATGCGGTGCATAATATACACAGGTGTGTTTAGGCTAGTTAGTTAGAGAAAGTGAAAAACGTCAGACAGGGCTTTGCTAGCACTGACTTGAAGAACATAAACAATAAGGAACTAAACAGGAGCAAAACGAAAGGTAAGAGACACCAAAAGGTTTAAAAAGTTTTTTTTTATGTGTGTGTGTGTGTGTGTGTGTGTGTATTGTCTGTACTAATGTAGAGCTGGAAGTGTGTAGCTGAGGTGGTATTAAGAAGAAAACTGGTCCAACACACAAATACACAGTGAACTTGGAAGTGTTACACCAAGTGTGTAGGAGACCTTGCATCCTTCAGGAGTAAATACAACTGACAGCTTCTCCTGTGCACTCTGAATATATCAGTCTAATCAAACCCACTACACTCTCCAAAACATCAAATCAATTTCATGGTCTCTACTGCCCCTTTGATATTCACTCATTGCAATACAGAACCCAAACCCTTAAGGTCAAAGAGCCTGAAAGATGTGAATATACACATATTCTAAGGGGGCATTCAAAGACTTCAGTTAATGACTTTAAGAATTTCACAAATATTTCACAATTACTTTTTTTCATTTTCTTAGGATGCCAAAGGTGAGGTCTGCAAATCACTGAGGGAATTTAATTTTTACAAGGTTGACCTTTTGTCAAAAAGTAGTAAACTCCCAAACTACATGTAAACCAAAGCACCTCAGAAATTCAGTCACATAATGGTATTCAATCTCCAAGAGGAAAGCCTGAAAGTCTTGGTAGTGAAGGGTTTTATCAGATGAAAAGGTTTCCATCTTGAGTTTGGTATTCTGTTCTGAATTGATTTGCCCTAACCTAACCAGTCCCTAGAACCTTTACAAAACATAATGGTAACACCTTGACAAAACTGTTGGTCTTGCTAATGGAACTGATTGGTCTGCAGAGATACCTTTGAGGAGGTACAGTAGATGTCCAAATATAAAAAGAGGACAAATAAATATTTTAAATTGGATTGAATCATTATGATGATTCACAACAGGTTTCCAAAAATGTCTGGCATTTCACTGTGATTTATTGGAACATCCTTCTTGAATGCCAAATAAAGAAGGTCTGAGGTGTGCCAAGTTTGATTTTCCTCAGCTTTAGCCTGGCAAACGCTGGTTCCATGATTGCTATGGACACCAGAAACATGCTACATGTCTAATCATCCGCCTGCCTTTTCTTTTCAATGTTGAATTGGCAGTGTGTTTTTACAGCTTGGAATGCCTGTGTTAGAAGTCTGTTTCTCAGTAGTCAGGGACCATCTGCATGGCATTCAAGACTTCCCATATGGAATAATGTTCTCCTTTATACCTTAATTCATTTTGTCCAAAAAGAACATTGTAGACTTTAGTGTGTTAATTCTCTTGGGAAGATTGGAAAAATATGGTAAACAAATCGCCTCAGCAAAACTGAGCTGGCAGTTTTGCATGATGCCGCCAGGTCCATGTCTCTCTGCAGCAATGCATGAGATGAAGTCACCTGGAAGACTGTTGAGGTGATCTCCAGAAACCAGAATACACAGAGTTCAAAATATCCTTCTGTCATTACGTCAACTCAGAGTCTTTGTTTTGTCTGTATTCTCATCTGCATTTTAATAAATGTGTTGTTTTGATGAGTTGGCTGTAAGGGTGCAGAGCTTTCAAAAAACTGAAAAGACTGACAGATTTGCTCTTGCACTTTGACTTTGTACCAACACTTTATTTAATACACGTATGCCTTTGAAGTCTTCCACAGTATCATAACCTTGATTGTCTATTTTGAGATAATTTTCTTCTAATATAGCAAAGATTTGCAATAGAATGAATGGATGCTTGCTTTTATGATTTGTAGATATCTACCAACAAAAGAAACCTGTACAGCATGTGAAACAGACATGGATCAATATATTAGTATGGAAAATAAATTTTCCCCTTTGAATATGTTACATAACAGTATTGTGGCCAAAAACGTCATTATTTGGGGACTTTGTGTGAACGTTTTGACGTCTTACCAGGTAAAATGTAATTCCTCTCTGTTCCTCTCCTTTGTTTTTTTCAGCTTGTAACTCAAGGATATACCCTTCAAAAACTGCCTTCATTGATCTTTTATTAAGTGTGATCCACATCACCATATGAGACTGAGGCACTCTGAATTTCAGTTTCTACTGAACCACATCTCCATCAGTTTGCCCCCGGTGTTTTCCAGATGTTGAGGCTCCTGTATTTTTCATTATTTAAAAAATGCATGAAGGAAAAACATGGCATTAGTATAGTACCACTCCTACCACTAGTCAAGAAGGTTCCAAAATGGCTTATGACAGAGTGGGGTATAAACAGAGTGAAAAGAGGTGAATGAAAAGAAAGCCTCAATGCACCAGCAGCCAAGGCCTATTGCAGCATAACTAAGGGGTGGTTCAAGGTAACCTGATCCAGCCCTAACTATAAGCTTTATCAAAAAGGAAAAGTTTTAAGCCCACTCTTAGAAATCAACAGGGTGTTTGTCTCCTGAATCCAAATTGGGAGGTGGTTTCATTAAAGCAGGGACCTGAAAGCTGAAGGCTCTGCCTCCCACTCTTAAGTATCCACGGAACCACAAGTAAGCCAATAGTCTGAAGGTCTCTACTGGGGTGATACGGTACTATGAGCTCTTTAAGATAAGATGATTATTCAGGACTTTGTAAATAAGAAAAATTTAAAATTCTATTCTAGATTTAACAGGAAGCCAATGAAGAGAAGCCAATATGGAAGAAATATGTTCTCTCTTTCTAGTCCCTGTCAGCACTCTAGCTGCAGCATTTTGGATCAGCTGAAGACTTTGCAGGGAGCTGTTAGGGCAGCCTGATAATAGTGATTTACAATAATTGAGCCTAGAAGTAATAAATGCATGAATTAGCTTTTCAGCATCACTCGGAGACAGGATTTTTCTAAATTTAGAAATATTGAGCAAATGCAAGAGAGCAGTCCTACATGTTTGTTTAACATGTGCACTGAAGGACATATCCTGATCAAAAATGACTCCAGTGTTACTGGATGCCAAGGTAATGTCATCCAGAGTAAGAATCTGGTTAGACATCATGTTTCTAAGATTTGTGGGGCCGAGTACGAGAACTTCAGTTTTATCTGAATTTAGAAGCAGGGAATCAGAGGTCATCCAGGCCTTTATGTCTTTAAGACATTCCTGCATTTTAACTAACTGATGTGTATCATCTGGCTTCATGGATAGATACAGCTGGGCATCATCTGCATAACAATGAAAATTTATATAATGCTTTCTAAGAACACTGTCTATATGGTGTAAATAAAATTGGACCTAGCACAGAACCTTGTGGAACTCCATAATTAACCTTAGTGTGTGAAGAAGACTCCCTATTTACATGAACAAACTGGAGTCTATTAGATAAATGTGAGTCAAATCACTGCAGTACCTTTAATACCTATAGAATGCTCTAATCTCTTGACCATAACATTTTATTACACAGTATCAAAGGCTGCACTGAGGTCCAACAGGACAAGCACAGAGGTGAGTCCACTGTCAGAGGCCATGAGAAGATCATTTGTAACCTTCACTAATACTGTTTCTGTACTGTGATGAATTCTGAAACCTGACTGAAACTCTTCAAATAAATGATTCCTCTGCAGATTATCAGTTAACTGTTTTACAACTACTCTTTCAATTTTTAAAAGAAAAAGAAGGCTGGAGATTGGCCTATAATTAGCTGAGACAGCTGGGTTGAGTGATGGCTTTTTAAGTAATGGTTTAATTACTGCCACCTTTAAAGCCTGTGATACATAGCCAACTAATAAAGACAGATTGATCGTGTGGATCAAATGGAAGGACTTTTTTGAGCAGTCTAGTAGGAATAGGATCTAATAAACACATTGATGGCTTTGATTGCAGAAAGAGTCTAAACAGAAACCAGCAAACCACAGAGGCACTTCTGATTTGAGGCTTTCCTTTTCAGAGGAGACACAGGATCCAGTCATATGCAGTGCAGATGTAAAATTATTTATGAGAATTTCCCTCTCTGGGAACAGAGTTTAGGTAGCTACTCTACACTGTGTTGGCACATGGCATTGAAGAGCATAATGAAGGAATGATATCCTAAACTTAGCTACAGCAGTTTCAGAAATAAGTGAAACTTATTCTCCACTGCTGTGTAAAGAAAATGTAAATGTTATTAAGAAATGATCAGGCAGGAGGGAGCTTTCAGGGAATACTGTTAAATCTTCAGTTTCTATGCCATATGTCAGGACAAGATCCAGAGTGTGAGTGGTGGGTGGACTCCTTTATATTTTGAGAGAAGCCAACTGAGTCTAATAATAGATTAAATGCGATGTTGAGGCTGTCATTTTCAGCATCTACATGGATGTTAAAGTGGATATTAATGCTCCTCCTTAACCTGAGCTTCGAGCATTCTGACAGTTAGTGTGACTCAGGGGTGTTTATTCATTTAAACCAACATATTCATCCTGCTGTGGCCAAGTTTATGTTTCTGGTTTTGGGAGGATGGCAGGAGAAGAGAAGCTGCAGAGAGGCGTGTGCCTCTGCTTCCTGGTCTCAACCCTGGGGAGTCAGGATTTTGGAGCATTAATAAAATTGGCCAGATTCCTAGAAATGAGAGCTGCTCCATCCAAAGTGGGATGGATGCCGCCTCTCCTAACAAGACCAGGTTTTCCCCAGAAACTTTCCCAATTATCTATAAAGCCCACCTCATTATGTGGACACCACTATCACAGCCACCAAACATGCGGCTAAACATGTCGCTCCTGGTCCAAGTGGGGAATACATTTTCACCGGACTGTACTGACAGAGAAACTTGTGGAGTAGCATATATTTAATTGTGGATTAACCAGCATGCACTTCTTAAACATTTTGAAATACGAGGTTAATACCATGTTCATTGTGAAACAAACTATGTAAGAACCCCGAGCTGTATTACTTCTTTCTCAATGGCAAATGGGAGTATAGGTGATTCAGCAACAGGCAAGAAGGTTGAGATAACACTGAAATAAAGTTTCAAACTTTCACTGATATCCAGGGAAAGTACAGAAACAGAGTGCACTCTACCATTGAGAGGATCCCTGGCAGAAATAAATAAATGGATTTCTTTTTTGGACGGAGTTATCTCTTTTTCTCCTCCACAGGCCTTTTCACTTTGAAATTCCCTCTTTTCAGTTAATGCTTCACTTACTCATGCCCACTGATTTCCTCCATGCACTTTATATCTTTTAGTACTAGCTTGCTCCCTCTTTTTGTTTCAGTGATATCAGCTTGGTCTTTAGAGTCTGATGGACCAAGCTGATGTCAATCATTACCTTTGGCTGATGAAAAGCTTTGCCTTTGCAGCTTGTGTTAAAATTTGAATTTGTTTACAGTCTATGGACAACCAACATGTGTAACAAGGTTCCACTGTATATAAAAAATATATTCCTCCATTTTACAAAAGATGAGGTACATAATAAAAATTCAGAGAATTTGTAATAAGTGTTGGGAATTTTCTGATCTATTAAATTATTCCATCAGAGAGCTGTTCTTTCCTTACTGTGTACGACTCTGGATACTGTGGCTCCTCTGAAAAAGAGAGCCTCGAGTCAGAAGTGTTTGACTTCCTAGTATAACTCACAAACATTAAGTGTAGCCCCCTGAGACTTACGGGATCGCCTGCGATCCCAGCTGGTAGGTCATTTTAAATGGCCATAGATTTGCAATCACATAAGATAGAGCAATAGTTCTTTTTGCATATGAAACCAGATGATTTACACTTATGATGCACTCATGGTGTCCCAGAGTGCTGTATCCTTCCTCTAACAGGTTTGCAAAAATCATGTAGAAAGACAGCAAAATGTACTCCAGTCACTTTATCAGGTGCATTAGCATGTACAGCTATGGCATTTCTCTAGCTAGCATAATATGTATATTATTCTAAAAAACATCATGGTACCACATCACACCAGAGAGCACCTTGCCCTGAGACTGCTGGCTTGCTTGTGGTTCCTGGGGTATTAAAATAAAGGAGGCAGATCTTTCAGCTTTCAGGCCCCTCTTCTGTTAAATCAGCACCCAGTTTGGATTTGGGAGACAAACACCCTCTTTATTTTTAAGATTAAGTTTAAAACCTTCCTTTTTGATAAAGCTTATAGTTAGGGCTGGATCAGGTGACCCTGAACCCTCCCTTAGTTATGCTGCAGTAGGCCTAGGCTGCTGTTGCTGGGGAGTCCCTATGATGCGCTGTTTCTTCTTTACTCTCCTCTTTTCTCTCTGTGTTTATACCCTACTCTGAATGCAATCATGTGTTATTAATCTCTGGCTCTCTTCCAGTGCATCGTTTGCCCCATCTCCTGCCCCTCCCTAATCAGATTGTTGGGGCTTGTTCTGTATTATTGTAGGGTCTTTATTTTACAATATAAGGCCACTTGAGGTGACTGTTGTTGTGATTTGGTGCTTTATGAACTGAACTGAACTAGCAATGGTCAACCATAGTCATTTTTTTTTATCTGTCATGCAGTAAATGGGGAAAGTCTACGTTTCAAACCCTAACCCATATTTATTCTATGACACAACAACTGCCCGAAATGTACTCCAGCCGTAAAGACCAAGGAATTCTGCAACAGATGGTACGGCCCCAGCAGACCCCTGATCTCAACATCATGGAGTGAGTCTAGAGTAACAGGAATAGACTGGATGCAATGAGACAGCTTGAACATAGAAAAGCTGTGACAGATTTTCTAAGATGTGTCACGGTCAGTGTAGGCCGACCGTGTGGAGTATGAAAAGAGTGAGGACCCAAATGCCGGACGCGTGGAGGCAGATCGGGTTCAAACTGAAAATGAGCTGTTTATTGATGATGAAGGCAGCAAACAAAGGCTAAACATAACATCCGAAAGCAAAACTGAAAACTACAAAAACAAAACACTAAAAAACTCAAGAAGGCTAGAAAACACTGGGGAACAGGGACCAGGGAGAAAAACACAAGATCTGACAAAAGACAATGGGAAAATGAGACAATACATAAATAATAATAATAATACAGGAGGTGTGACAGCTGAAAGGGGAAAAATGCAGACAAGAAGGAGGAACACTGATGAGGGAATAAATTCTAAAGCAAAGAACTAGGAATAACCTAAGTACACTAATGACAAACACATGAAACCATATAAAGTAACGTTAAACAAACCCGGGATCACAAAGTATAACAAAATAAACTAAACTAAAGCAGCTAGGAACACAATTATAATAAAAGGGAAATATTCAAATACACAAACAAACAAACAATAAAATCACAATAATGCACAGTACAGCAAATGTATACCACATATGCAGCATTCATCACATTTGTCTTTCTTGGTTTTCCTCGTTTTCATGCTAATCAGGGCCAACTAACGACTGCTTGTAACTGCAACACAAACTAATACAAGCACAGAGGTAATTACCATCGCTCAGCTGCAACTGCAAGTAAGAGAGGCAATTGTCAAGTTTGAGTGACTCTTTATAAAACTTACTAATCACATTAAACAGACATAATTTGTAAACTGTATCTGGAATGTGCAAGAAATGAAGGATGCTTCAACGTACAGGCGAGAGGTGCAGCTGTTTGTGTGAAATTAACAGGGTTCTTAAATTGTTAACCTACTAAAAGGTAACTGGTTACTTTTTCTCCTCTTTTCAGCCCACCTGGGAGTTGAGGATAATTCAGTTCAATTCATATTTATTTATACAGCACCGAATCACAGCAAACAGCAAACAAGGCACTTTTTATTGTAAGGTAAAGAGCTGAGATAGATTCAGGTTTAGTTAGATGCCCCTATATGAACCTGCTTCACTTGTGGACAAAATAATAAAAGACCTGCAAAACATAGGTCATGTCAGAGGGTGGTGATGTATAGATATAGACATAGATATGGGCTTGGGTTTTGGCCTTTTTTCTTTGATGAAGCAACAATCAATAAGCACATACTGTTATGTATACTGTAATAAATGACACAAACTTTTCCCTTCAGAGCTTTTCTTTCTGACATAAATTCAGCAAAGTGCTGGAAACATTCTTCAAAGGTCTTGGTCCATATCGATAACATCACACAGTTGCTTCAGATTTGTTGGTTGCACATCCATGATGAGAATCTTCTCTTCCACCACATTCTGATGGCGCTCTATTGAGCTGAGAACTTGGTGACCATGGAGGCCATTTGAGTACGGTTAATTGATTGAGCTTTATTGTTATCATGCTGGAAGCAGCCATCATAAGATGGGTACAGTGTGGCCTCAAAGGGCTTGGGCATGGTCAGGACAGCACAAACAGTACTTAGAGCAGTTTCTGAAATGGTCATGAAAAATGAAAGCATCATTTTATGTTGATTGATATGTTTTTGTGTCAGTGTCTTTGTGTCACTAAGCATGAATTCATGAGTAAAGCTTTTCAATTGGAAAAGTAAGATGCATTGTGAGGAAGATGCATTTTTTTTGTAGGAAAAACTAGGCAAGTGTCACCATAGCAACGAGGAAAGAAAAGTTTTAAAAGACATAGCAAGTGTTGTATTTTAACCCTGATGTTTTTCTAAACATAACTCTAGACGTTTTTAATGACGAAACTTAACCAAGTGGCATATTTGTAATTAATGATTTATTTAAAAGTCATGCAAAAGTCTGCAAGATTTACTTCTCTGCAGCACCACAATCAGAATGGACTGATAAGTATCTGTGTACAGGGACACAAAATAATGTTGGTAAATTCATGTTGGGGAGCAAAAAAAAAAAACAAAAGAAGAAATTTTGTGTCCAGCAACACAAATCAATAGAATTGTTGCAACTATATCATGAACTGGCGCAGGAACGTTAAGCTGTGACATTTAAAGAATAATATACTGTATAAATAATATTGTAGGGTCATTGCCTTATAAAGCACCTTGAGGCAACTGATTTGATCCTATATAAATTAGCTGGAGTTGAATTAATCTGAAGGGCTCAGCATTTGCCAAAACAGTATCACACTATTACATCACGAGCAGCAGCCTGAACCTTCAATACAAGCCTGGATGGATCGACGTTTTCACTCCTTTTTTTTCATGTTTACGACAAATTCTGACACTGCTTTCCAAATGTTGCTGCAGAAATTAGGACTCTGTTTTCTTTCTAATCTTCTGTGTCAATTTTGTTCCAATTCTGGTGAACCGAGGCAAACCGAAGACTCATCTTCCTGTTCTAAGCTGACAGGAGCAGCACCTGGTCTAGTCTTTTGCAGCTCTAATCCCTTTGCTTCAAGGCTCAGTGTGTGGTGTGTTCACAGATGCTCTTCAGCATATCTTGGTTGTAATGTGTCATCATTTGAGTTATTGTTGCCTTTGTCAGCTTGAAGCTGTCTGGCTCTTTTCTTCTGACCCCTGCCATCAACACGGCATTTTCACCCAGAGAACTGCAGCTCTCTGGGTTTTCTTTTTCATACTGTTCTGCAAACCCTGGAAATGGTTGTGTGGGGACATTCCAGTAGACTGTACTGTATACCCACATATATGCATACACAAAATGCAATTAACTTGGACAGTAAGTGTGACAGATGTTATTGTTATATTATATCTACCAAATGTTGGACTTGCAAAGCTCGACACATTACCCAGATTCAGATTTATTTTTATTTTATTTTTAAGTGCTTAACTTATAAATATTTGCATTTTTAACACACACTGGCTGTGTAGAAAAGCTATATGATCATACAGTTGTATTTTTCATCGCACATGTGCCGTCACTTTTTGTGTTGTGGACCATTTGCTTACAAATGTTAAACTTTAAGACAAAAATGTAAAACTGCACTAGCAATATGAAAATCATATGAAGACCTGAACAAAGAAATGCTCAGGGGCATGTTTTGAAATGTTTCTAATTTTATACAGTATCCACTTTATATTAATATTCATACAATTTAAAATGATTTTGGAAAAATACTATTATGCCAATTAGACATTACAAAGAGGAAGCACTATGCTTCTCTTAAGACAAAAACATTTAACTGCTTTCATCACTGTGGTGTTGTGTGTTTTCAGCATACTCAAACATGTATTGTATTTACTCTCTTTAATATACCTTTGATCACTTTAAAACTGTGACTGCACTACATTTACAATATTTACAGCCTGCAAAGTATAAATAGTTTTCAATTGTGACACTTTCTTTTTCAACTTCTTCTCTCATTCTCCTCTCTCGTGCACAAGTTCAGTTTCTAGCTTCCTCTGTCGAATCACAGCTCCTGAAACTCGAGGCACCTTTTGTACTGTATTATTCCACACTCAATATCTTTTCTGTACTAATTACAGTGCTGTGAAAAAGTATTTGCCCCCTTGCTGATTTCTTAATTTTTTGTAAATTTTCTACACCCGACACGCTGTCGGTACCATCAGCAGCGTGTCGGGTGTATCCCATTCATTCCAAACTGTTCGTACCTGTAGAGGCAGGCATTTATGTATCTAAATGACCCTTTTTGAACTTTAAGAGAACACATTTTACACTGTTTATGCAAATTCCCGTAGCATGAAGTGCTTTGAGTGTGGTGATGTTGGGCATAAATGCTCATTATGCAGTGGAGAGTCGCTCTGGTATGCAGCAGCTGACAGGTAACAGAGACTGTGACAACTGACTTGTGAGGCCATGGGCAGTGGAGGAAACCACAACCGGCGACCTGCAGGCTGAAAAAAGCAGCAACACAACAACAGTAGTATTAAATGTAATAAAAATGACACTGAGAGACAGCATACAAATGACCACAGAAACAATAAACAAAAGGAGGAAGGGAGTCATGCTGCTTTAGGTGAGGCTGCATGAAAGCAAATAGGAACAAGTAGTGGATGGTGACATTTCAAACACTGTCACAAGATGATGAACATTATTACTACTAAAAAATAAATTAGTGTTTTTTCTCTGGATGACACTGTTGGTAGATTCAGTGATAAAATGATTACAGGCTTCTTCCCTGATGTAGGCCTTTTTTCTAACAGGCCATCTATTAGTCCCCTCAGGATTGCCAGTTTTGAGCAACTCAGCAAACAAAAGATTTGAGTTAAACAATATATTGACCAAAATAAGGAAAGAATAGAGGAACAGCCCCTTATAAACACAACACAACATGGGAGATATACAAAGGGTGTCTTTCGCTTGGAAGTAGCTGACTTTTCTGTCTCTTCTCTTCCTTCTATTCCTTATGGATGATATGGATGGTTAATTGGGTCACCACCCAAAGCCTGTGACCACAGGTGAGGGTAGGGATGCTTCACTTTCATCTCTCTCTGTATACCACAATGGACTGGTGCAGTGTCCTCATCACTTCAGATGCAACCCCAATCTGTCTGTCAATCTTGCGTTCCCATCTCTCCTCACTTTTGATCAAGTCCCTGAAATACTTAAACTTTTTCAGTTGGGGAAGCACCCTTTTTTGGCTGAGGATCATTGCCTCAGACTTAGAGGTGCTAATTTTCATACCAGACCGTTCACACTTGGCTGTGAACCGCTCCAGTGTGAGCTGGAGCCACCACCTGATGACGCCAACAGGACCACATTATCAACAAAAAGCAGATTCTTAAGGTGGAAGCCTTCTGCCACTTGGCTATTAGGCTCCCATTCGACTTCTAAATACCCTAGGAGCCACAAGTAAGCCAGCAGGCTGAGAGTGAAGCAGTCTATTGGGGTGATGTGATATTATGAGGTATTTAAGATGAGATGGGGCCTAATCATTCAAGACCTTGTATGTGAACATAAGAATTTTAAATAGAAGCAGGAAATTAGAGGTGTTCAAGACCTTTATGTCTTTAAGACATTCTTGCAGTTTAACTCATTGATGTTATCTGGCTTCATGTATAGATAAAGCTGGGTGTCATCTGCATAGCAATGAAAATGTATGCCATGCCTTCTAATAATACCCAAGGAAAGCATGTATAACGCAAATAGAATTGGTCCCAGCACAGAACCTTGTGGAACGCCATAATAAATCTAAATGTGTAAAGAACAAATTGGGGTCTTTTAGATAGATATGATTCAAACCACTGCAACACATTATTTGGCATGTTGTATGCTCTTGCCATTGAGCCCCTCTTGACCAACAAACTTAGGCAAGGTCTCATGGAGTTAACCTTTGTTATAGATGCCAACGTACAGTATCAGTTAGCTTGTCTGCCTGTGCTTATGATATAATTGTGTTTATTGGCAATCAAAATGATATATTACATATTACAGCAAGAGGAATCGCAGTATAAGTGTGCATCCTCAGCAAGAGGTAACAAAAGAGTGAAGGGTTATTGCTCGGAGAATGGAAAAGAAAACATCAACCATCACTTCTGGTTGGGCTACAGTAGAGCAGAGAGGGAATGAAATGTCTTGGGCTTTTTCTTGGCAATAATGATTTTCAGCAGAAAAACTGGGAGGTGTAGTGTAGAAAATTAGTGTCTGATTATCTAGATGGGCATTGGTCCAGGTGTCCTATAGGGGGAGATGTCTAGTTCCAAATAATTCTGCTGCTTTGATGCTCTGGCATCGTTTCATGGTTGTTGAGCCTCCACTTGCACTGATGGAGGAAATACATTGGAAGCTGGTTAACTTTTTGGGGAGAGGTTACCACTGGATCAAATCTGCACTACTTTTTTTAACGCCTGTCTGAAGGGGGACAGGCTCTGATTGACATGCAAAGTTGCATAACATCTTCAGAGTGCACATCAATTCCTGTACTTCAAACCACAGATGTGGTCTGGAACAGCTTCTGTATTTTCTGGGTCAAAACTTTGGGAATGACAAGCATCCGTTTGAGCTCCTGGAACTGCCAGTCTGTTCTAGAGGCATGGACCATAGCCTTAAATGTTGAGAGACTTTTCCAAGTTGTATGAGACTGTGGGGGATGAGCCCCTCTGTACAACTCACTTATTCAGTCTAGATTGCTTGATTTTGCTATGCAGAGTCCTGACAACAACTGGCCTGACAAAGCTGGCAGAGTTGAGATTAGGGTGGCAGTCAAACTGCTGCCACGCTCTGCCAGTAAACTGGTTGTTGTGTGTCCTGCAGACATTGCAGGAGGTGGTGGTTGCCCTTCCTAGTCTCTTTCAGTGAGTATTAGCCAGCTGCAGAGACTCAGCCAGTGATTTGGACTGTGCTTCACTGCTGCAGTAGAAGAACCTGAAAAAATGAGATTCTTCTACCTTCTAAAACACCAGAGGTCAATCTTCCTAAATCTAGAAGAAATCCTTGGATGCTGTAAGTGTGAAAGTTCTTAGTGGATCTTTATTTCTTGGTGTTCTGGAGTCTAGGTTTTTTGGTGCATTTGCACCAGCCGGAGGTCCTTGTGCAAACTCCCATAGAGAAAGGCAGTCCAGATCCCAAGTAGAGGGTGGGACCATGCATACAAACAGATGTGGCACATATTGGAGGTCACTGTTACCACATTTCCACTGACAAGGTGCCGGTGCTCATGCCAGTGTCGATGCCGGTTCAAGGAACTGGCAAACTGCTTAACAACAAGCATGCATTTCCACTGCATTGCGAACTAATCCTTTACATATGATTCCTCTGGAAACGAAAGCCGAAGGGTCACAAACATGGCAGAACATGCTCAACTGCATTGCAAACTTTATTTTTTGTGCTGCAAACTTATTTTACAGTCCAAACAAAACTAATGCAGTTTGGTCCGGCTGAGGAGACCCTGCAACATTTGTGGGATATCTGTCCTAGGCTAGTTCCTCTCTTTACGTTACTGTGGTTGCCTGGATACGCACAAATGCAGAATAGCAGAAACACGGGTGCCTTGTCTGTTTTGGTCAGGCAAAAATGGGAATCTGATTAACCAGGAGGAGTAAAATAAAAGAAACAGACTACAGATGTTCAAGAGTCTGGTGTCTGTTCATATCAGAATAGATTTTACCAAGTAACTCACAGTAAACAGTGACTTTTGTGGTTTACTGTGAGGTGGAGTGAGGTTGTGAATATGTGCAATAATATTTTCTGTGGTTCTTTTTATATGACTGTAAATAAGGAATTTATTCATTAAGGGATTAATGCACTTCTCTTCTCATCTCATCTCTAGTGAACCAGTGGCTCCTGAAGTAGAAGTGAAGCTGGAGCACCATAAAAGAAGAGGCAGGAATCACTGGAGTCCTTTTCCCACTGCCGAACCAAGCTGAGCTCAATAAATGGGACATGCACTCAATGGAAAGCACAAGAGCTGCACATCACTAAAGACAGCTTAAGTAAACTGATATTAGCTAAGCTCAAATTACAAAACTCTGCTATGCTGGCCTCCTACGCATCCACTGTCTACCAACACTCATCGGGGCCTGCACAGTGATGGTACAGATCAATCCGAAGTGTGAAATAGATCATAAGGACTCTGATGTCTACATTGTACTGTCTTTTTTATTTGCTCTGTGAAGTCACATAGATTTAAGTTGCAATGAAACATTTTTGGCTGGCTTTTAGACGTGTGGATGCTGCTAAGATGGCACTAGTTCGGGTTTGCCTGTGATAATCACTTGATGATTTTCAAATCTAGACTACAGAAAGCAATTATGAAAACTATCATCTTCTCATGAGAGGAATTATTGCATTTCCAATAACCATCTGTACCCCTGCCATCAAAAAAATCCTCAGCTTTGTTATGATGAGACATGAAAATATGCCTATTCTGATATCAAATATAATGACTAAAGATGATCATTTTCTAATGAATGTGGAACTTGTGAATTGAGGTTACATAGCTAAAGGGAGGGAGAAACTGCATCTCTGACATTTTACAGACCTGAACAGATGGAGTCACTAGAGATTGGAAAGGGATAGGTCACTCAATTTGCATGATTTTGAAAATATTCACTCGTCTTCATGGTATTTAATTAAAAAGTGGAGTCAGAGTTCACCTCACATCAAGTCCCTGCTTTTCACAGCAATGTATCAAGAGCTGACCTTCCCTCCATTACTCCAAGAGCAAACAGATACACACAGTCCAGACTGTTTTCACCAAAGTTTATTCTATAAACCTAAGCCTGTGCAAATGAACCATTTATCAATCCCCGCATTGAATAGCAACTGTCCAATCGGCCTAGCAACTATAATGAGACGTGAAGCCTGTTGAGCTTTGGATTTCTCCACCACTGAACAAGCTTTCTTGTACTCTTTTTAGAGAAAGCATATGATTGTGTATGGAGAAAGGAAATGTGACACTGCATGAGGACGTCAGGAGCGGCAGTGAAGTTGGGAGGCGGGTGAAGGACGTGTATGAGGAGAGCATGAAAGTGGTGAGGTGTGTGATAGGAGTTGCAGATTGATTTGAGATGGGGGCAGGACATAGCTGATAGTTTTATTATAATATTCAGTCAGTGTAACCATGACATCATGATGACTTTAATGCTACTCAAGTACTTAGTTTAGTTGCTTACAAAGCAACACACACACACAAAAAAAAGAAAAAAATAGTAAGGATACAGTCAGGATACCGACTACTTGTTTCTGCTATCATTATATTACATTCAGCTGTCAGTTGTCTGCTCTGCTGCATCTCACTTCAGATTTCCTGCTGTCTCAAGCTAATTAAAAACACTAATAATACCATACAGAGCCAATCTGGGAAATTAGTGCTCATTTTTTTAGACGTACTGTATTTTTTCAGTCTAGCAGATTTGACGGTGTAATTACCTTTAGCAGTCGAAACCAATTCATGTTGCCTTTTCTGTCACTTCCCCTTTTCATTGAGATGTCAGATATATCAGAAAATGATAATTTTCTGTAATTACATCATTTGACATTATTTTCAAGTGGAAAATGAGCAATTATTGTAACTCCAGTGTTATGGAAACAGTGTCATGCATTACTTTTAAAATCAGACCGCTAGTCATAAAATATTTGATTTTCAATGGTTTTCAACCGGCATGTTTTAGTGTTAACATTAGTTAATGTGACCTACCTAATAAAGTCTTTAGGTAGTTATTATTCCATCTGCAGTTGTCTGCTAAAAATGAAAAGATGTTTTTCTTCCTTCCACCATTGTTGTTGTAATTTGCATATGTGCCAAGAGAGAAATGAAAGCTGGATATGTGTAATGAAAGTAAAGAGTGGGGGTTGCGGGGGTGGGTGAGGGGGGGTGAGGGTGGGTA
>VOQJ01045234.1:0-14880 GCA_015052665.1 Apistogramma diplotaenia | reverse complement strand
CTTTTTTGTTTAATTTGGCATATGGGCCAAGAAAGAAAGGAAAGCTGGATATGTGTAATGAAAGAAAAGGGGGGGGGTGGGGGGGGTGGGGGAGGGGGGGTGAGGGTGGGTAATGAGGCCGGTCAACTGATGTAAAATAGGTCAAATTTAGCAAGAGTAACACAGAGACACAGTAAGTAAAAAACTGCTCTACTTTCAATACAACATTTCAGCCACTGAAATCATATTGCTGATTATTACTATAAAGTGTAAATGACATTATTGATCATGTTGTTCTTAAAGTGGGAAAAAATAATATTTTATCAATTATTTCAGACAGAAGATACAGACATGAATATCTGAACTGTTCAGTTTGCTCTGTAAAAAAAAAAAGAAGAAGCTTTTTTTAATATTTTTTGAAGTGTCCCGTGAATACATCTATTTTTACATTTAAGCTTGTTTTATGTTCCCATTGTCATAAATCTGCACAGCTGATTCTTCCTTTTTAAAGCCAGAATGGTTTATATCAATGCAGCGCCTATAGATTAGCACAGTTATGTGACAACACTGGCAGGACTGAACGCCACATCATAAACCAGTAAAACTCTTGAAAACTGCTCTACAAATAAAGCTCCACAGAGCAGCAGGGCACCAACAGTCTTCATTCAGACCTGATCAAAACTGATGAAGATTTTCTTTGTTCCATTCAGAGTTTACATGCATTGATGGTTCTTTGGTCTGGTTGTAGCTGTTTAAACTGACTGATGAAGACACCTTGTCTACATGTGGAATATCAAAAGGACAATTCATACAATGGTTGGTCGTCATTAAGACCAACCCAGCTGGTCAGTTTGTGGGATTGTTTTTTGCATTTTTACCTCTCAGTTCGCTGTGATGTTGTATCTCATGAAGGAAAAAAAAAACCCTGAAACTTTCTGTTTGTTTCGTTTTAATATGTAACTGTAATGAACAAATGGAACGGTGATGAAGGTGGAGATATGTGTTACCACATCTGGCAAAAGAAATTCACGATTATAAAAAAATACATGTCTTTTGAGGTAACTTGAAATTATACTCATGTATGTTGAGTGTAAATATGGGTTTTGTTTAAGATGGATTACAGTGGAGATTATTACCTTTTTGAACAAAAATAAATGCTATTGTTTTATGTCTAAAAATTGTGAAACTTGTGTAATTAGCACAGCACATCTATGCTGAAAGTTGAAGCTTTGTTAAATGTCTTTTAAATACATTTATCACCAATAAGTGACAATGTAACCAAGTGTTTAATGGGAATGAGCAGTGGTGACTGTATTATGGTAACATTCAGACTACTAGAGATAGAGACAATCCAGGACTTGTGTGTGTTGTGGTTCCATGAAAGTTTTTGCCTTCAGAACTGCTTTACTTCTTCTTGGCATAGATTCAACAAGGTGCTGGAAACATTCCTCAGAGATTTTGGTCCATATTGACTTCACAGCATTGTGCAGCTGCTGCAGATTTTTATGATGCATGTCCATGATGTGAATCTCCTGTTCCACCATATCCCAAAGGTGCTCTATTAGCATATTAGAGTTCTGCTGAAGGCCATTTGAGTACAGTAAATTTATTTTCATGTTCATGTTCATGTTTGAGGTGATCTGAGCTTTGTGACATGGTGTGTTTTTCTGCCAGAAGAAGCAGCATTCATAAAGAGATGGCCATGGTGAGCAACAATATTCAGTTGCAGTAGGATGCGGCATTTCAATGATGCTCCCTTGGTAGTAACGGGTACAAAGTGTGCCAGGAAAATACATCCTCACACTATCCCACCACTGGTGAAATAAACCAATCTTCTATTGTCCCGTTTTGGAGAATAGGAATTATATCCTCAGCTTACTGATGTAAGCTGACAGCAGTTGCATCTGGTCTGGTCTTTTGCTACTGTAGTCCATTTGCTTCAAAGTTCAATGTGTACCGAGTTCAGAGAGGCTCTTCTGCATACCAGTGAACTGCAGACAAGGTCATCTCGCCACATTCAAAGTTAAAACTTTCCCCACTCTGATGCTCAGTTGGGGAGGTTTCTCGGCTGGGGAGGGTTGTTGTGTTTAATATTTATTCTTTATCCTTTATGATCATTATACAAGTACAACAAATAAAGTGTTATTACAGAATAAATACAAAATATATACAAAAAGTGAGACCTGATAATTGGTACCAGAATACCAGTAAACCACTTAAACTTCTTCAAAAAGATTTTAGGTTTTATATGAAGATGAAACTCAAAATTGGTATGTTACAGATTATAGTCTCCTCAGTTCAGCTGTTCATTTTACTTTTAGTCTTTAACTGAGCACCTATTAACAATGAAATGACCCCAAGTTGCAAATATTGGTTAAAATTACAAAACCAAACTCTTAACGTGAAAACATTTTCCTGACTTTTTGGAACTTGACCTGACTTTGCTGTCAGTTAAGCTTCCTATTGTTAGGAACAAACAACTGTTTCACCACTGTTTTCTGTTAAGTCGTCACCCCAGAACAGCCAGTGCAGTGCAGCAAGCGCTCCCAGTTTGGAAGCTTGTTGTATGTCTTTTGGGGCCACGAGATCAGGTGATTATATGATTTCTACATGGCAGTCATTCCCAATGGAAGCCAACCATTTTCGCCTGCAGCTGCAGGAAAGTGTATCATTGGTGAATTCCCTTGTGACACACAACCAGTGGATGCCCACAATTAGCAGCATAATGAACAGCAAGAGAAGCACACCTTCAAATGTTTTATAGTTTACAGCAATTAAGATGCTTCAGTATGTTTCTGTGTCACAGACCTGAGGAAAAGCAACTGGCAAAATGTTGCCCTTTGTTTTGGACACCAGTGACATCACTACCTTTAAAAAGACATATAATGTTGTAGAGACTTGCATAGACATGGTTCCATCCATCCATCTTCTTCAGTGGTATAAAGCATATTCTAGTAACTTATATTCTGATATTGCAAACTATAGACAAGGCCACAGAAAGAAATGTTTTAACTGATTTACATTTACAGTAGGTGTTTTACTGACAACCAAGCACACATTCAGAAACAAAATGTTACCAGCAAAGATTTTATTTTAGCTTTATCATTTTTTTGTTAAACTTTTCTATGTTGGTACATAAAATAAGTGAAAATTAACAAATGAATAAATAAAATGCACAGATCCCCAGCTATCAGCTATCCTACTGAAGGAACCCGGAGCTTTAGCCCTCCTAAAGAGCAGGCAGCTTGATCCCAGTAGTTTTCATGACACACCTAACAAAATACATTTGGCAGCAGTGTTGCTGGTGCAGTGTCACACTGGGATGCAGTGTGTCAGTATGTTCTCAATAGAGCATTTGTAAAGGTCACCAGCAAGTCCTGGCTGATCTTCACTTTCTCATTTTACCTCAGAAAATAAGGTCTCTTCGGTGCTTCTGGGCTTAACTACGTTGCCTCTTTCATAGCTTCTCAGAGATAAATGGCCAGAAACTTGGGATTCTCTTCATTATGTTACCATTCATTAATTCTGGCTCCACTTGTCCTAAAGTCAATAAACAGTTGCTGGGGCATATGCAGACATTAAAGCTCTACTGGCACACCCTAGCCATTACTCAAATCCCACTTTTTCCCCTTGCTTTATTAAAATGCACTACATATGTCCCTACCATCACCTATGGTCATTTTTAACCCCAATCAATGAACCCCTACGAGCAAACACATGGTGACAGTGGGAAGGAGAAAGTCACTTTTAACAGGAAGAAAAACCATGCTCGGGGGGGGCAGTCATAATGTGACTGGTTGGGCGTGGGGGGAGGGAGACAGGATAAAGACACACTGCACACACTAACAGGTCTGAGAGCCAGAATTCTTGCTGATTGACAGGTGATCAAATACTTATTTCATGGGACTTAATTATTTAAAAATCACACAATGTGATTTTCTGGATGTTTCTTTGGATTCTCTCTCTCACAGTTTAAGTGTACCTACCATAGAATTCTTAATGTACACAAGATGCTATTGTGGTTTTGTGACTATAGTACAGCTCTTTATGGTCCATTGTAATTGTTTGTAGACTACATTGTTTTTATTTTTAAACATTGTTATAATTTCAGTTTCTTAATCAATTTAAGATGTATTAATGATGGCTATTATGGATAGTTACAGTCCCAAAAAATGTTTCTAATGGAATGTGAGTGCCTTCAGGTCCAAAACCTGTTTGTTTTGTGAACGTGAAACTGGATATTTTTAGTGTTAATTTGGCAACAAATGCAGTGGTAACGTGAGTGAACTTACTGTCAACACATGTTTTCATACATAACTCTTTGTTTGTGTTTCACGCAGAGCACAGATTCAAAGATTGCTACCTGCAGGTACAATCCAACAGCAACAACATGGCCACCGCTGTGCATTTTGGATTAAAACTGTACTGTTTTGACAATATATGATTGACCAGAGACTGCAGTGGGTTCTTCATAATATAATTGCTGTTGGTGTAAGTACATAATATCAAGTGAAGAGAGGGGGGCTCAGCATGCAGCCTTGGTATATTCCAGTGGTCAGGATCGAGTTGAAGGTCTGCCTAACCAGCCTAGTGTGGAAAGTTGGTCAGGAAATCCAAAATTTAATTGCTGAGGTGTTGGAAGAGATCCGGGTCCTGAATTCCCTGTTCGGAACAGCAGTTTGAAAATGAACCTAAAGAGCATTCTGGGATATGTTCTTTTGTTAAGGTGGGTTAGCACAGTGTGCAGGGCAGAGGAAATGCCAGTCTCCTTTGATCTGTAGAAACATTGCTTCAAGAGTGCCCAGGGTATAAAAAGGCACAAAATTCTAAAAGAAAAGAAAATGAAAAACAAAAAGCAATAGAAAATTTCTGGTTGCAAGACTGTTGCTCATACCTCAAGGCCACATCTGCTCTTATATATCAAAGCCATGCAAGTTTTGTCTAGGTTACATAAGCATGTCCCATTACACCAGGTGAGAACTGCTGCTCTGGAAGGCTACCTATATAAACCCAGAGGAAAACCCACATTATGTAACTGATAGCTCCAGCAGTCAGACGCTGTCTGAGTCACAATCATTGGTGTTACAAAACAGAATCTGTACACTATTAGAATAAAGTGATCCAGTGGAACACAAATGATATCCACAAATGTGATTTTTTTGTTTGTTTCCAGATTCTTTTTTTTCCTGCATGTCAGGCCTGCAACACTGAAACAGAATTTAGATAAAGTACTGTAAGCTGTCTTAAGCTGGATATGCTCCCTGCTCTGCTGTTGAGTAATGCTGATGGGCTGTCAGGTTGGGCTTACTACCAGTAAAAGAAAATAATCCATCCAAGTTCAGTTACATGTTAGGGTGGAGAGGTCTCACTCTTTATGCTACAATGATATAACAAGCACATCATGTTTGCTGTATTTCTTATATATGAGGATAGAAAAGCTGTCACAGTTCTGGGCTGTGAGCCCAGCGCTTTGTGTTCCTGCCCTTATGGTTTTGTTTTATTGTGTTTCCAAGTTTACTTATTAGATTCTTCGATGCTTTAGTGTTCTGTACTTTGTAAATAGTTATTGTTAATTATATTGCATCACCGTGGCCCTGTGTTCTTGCTTTCCCCATGTCTCTCTGCTAATAACACCGAGGGTCACTTTCCAGTAGCATCTCAATGGATGTTAATGTGATTTTTATTTTATTTTTTTGTTATCACCAGTTTTTACCAACACAACAAAAAACTAACTTGACAAACATCTGTCAGTAATGTTAAACACACCAAACTTTAGCACTTACAACTTTGATCAACCATTCTTTAATGTGCCATTTAATAGGAGACCTGTCCTTCCACATCAGTAGTGATGCTTCCTCTGCTTCACAATTCATCTTCCTCCCGTGCTGGACTCAGGACAGACTGGATGCTACACTGGCTCATTACCCCATCTTATGGTGCACATTGGTATTATATGAAAATATTGCCGGGCCTTAGTTTAACTCACCTTACCACTCATTTCATCATATTTTTGACAGTGTTAGTTAATTGGACGGTTATAAACTATTTCTGATCAAATGAAGCTACAAAGTAACATACAAATGACCTTTTATGAAGGACTGAAATCTAAACATTTTACCATTTAGCTTTTATCCTTGTGAATCTACTAGTCATGACAGCCGGGCTTGTATTGTTTTCACACTGTGGAAGTGTGTATTTGTGTGTGTGTGTTATTACGGCAAAACGTTCCTGCGTGACGGTACTTTGGCAGATGTTTGTATGCCTGGATGTGACAGAGTTGGGTGGACACAATGGCATCACAGCATTGCAGGATACAGACACAAAGCTTCACAGGTTGCAGTTCAGATCAAAATGTTAGAAGTAAATGGTGTTTTTGGCTGTTGTCATCCTTTCCCAGGTAGTCTCTAGTTTTGTTGGAATGTCAAAATTGAAATTGCAGATCTAATTAAATTTTGTAGCTAAAACTTGTTTTATTAATCCCTGACAATTCTCAGTCTGGGAAAGCAGTTGTTAAGAAACAGTTAAGTTTTCCTGGGTCTAGTTGTAACAAATCAATCAAATCCAAACCATTTAGTACATCTGAAGCAGGTGACTGACAAATGCATGTGATGAAAAGGATAGCGGGTCAGTGCACAGAGAGACAACAAAAAACAAAACAAGGCCGTGTACCTTGTAATAGCAGATCTATGCTTCTCCTTAGAAAAGCTACTGTAAATGAAACCTATATGGTTTACATGTTGACCTGTAGGGGGAATGGTGGTTTGGGTCATGACAACTTGTCCCACTGCTGGGTGTTTCTTTATATTTAGTAAACATATGTCATTTACATCTGCTGCAACATTAGCTTAGCTGTAGCAAGCACTGTGTTGCTGCTGTATTGTGTATTGTCACTTGAAACAGCTCAGTTATGTTTAACCTGGTCTGTTAAAATACACCCAAGTTTGTAACCGTTATTGATAAACATTTCCCAGATTCTGCATCATAATGAGAAACTAGCCAAATATTTTAGTGGAAGCTTACTTGATGAGGCACAACTATGATCACTATGAATCATTTTAAGAGTTTGTTTTGGATTGTCACTAAATTAATAAATTAATCTGAAAAAAAAAAAAGCTGCAGCCTGTGATTTGAAAGTTCAAAAAAACAGCAACAACTCATGGAGAAAGAGTTTGAAACTGCTAGTCATACCCATAAACAATGTGTAATGGGCCAAGCAGTAACAAGCATTTACTACAAATTGAGAAATACCAACGCCAACATTTTTTGAACTTGAAGTCAGAATTTTTCTGTTGCTACAATATGTTTTTCCCTGGTATCTGTTTTCTTTTAAGAAGCACCAATACTAAATCAAATAACACTTCCACTGCAATTCAAATATTCATGTATGCAGGGAGTGTAATATTTCAACTAATAAAGGGTGACTTTTGACATGTCGCGTCATAGAATATTGGAGGCTGTGTTATTTGAAAAGAAATGAATGGTGATTTTACTGAATGATTGAGTAGTCTCAGCATGAAGGTCTGGTGCCAGACAGAGAGGCCTAGAGAAGCTACAATGTATTTGACCTAGATCCTCTCTTAAAGACTGTGGAGTTTCTTTTTTCTTTCCATGGACACAGAAAGCAACGTGATTTGTCTGCAAATTCAACTCACAAGGCATTCCTTATCAAATATTTATTCTCATTTTGGATTCAGAGCTGTATCTGTGAAGAGGAGTCTGCGAGTGTGCGTGCGAACATGTGCCATCCTGTTTTTCTGTGTGTTTGAGCGTGTATGTGTGTGCACTCTTTTCCATCCATCGAGCTCTTGGCTAGGCTGTATTTTGTCAGATTAAAGAGGGTCTGATGCTGAGTGTTAAGCAGCCTCCTGTCTGGTTTGGTTTCAGTGTCTATCACAATAGTAGCCATGGGAATACCACACTCTGCTCTGCCCTCAGGTTAGAGGCATGCTGCTACTTTGCTTAATTCACTCGCTCTCTGCTCTGTCTTGGGTCTATTTATCCCACTCTCTTCCTGTCAGTCCAGCTCTCTCTGTTTTGTTTCTTTTTGACAAATACTGTGCAGTAATGCAGATTTCAAGTCTGAATTTCAACAGCAGAACTAGAAATATGCAGACAGTCTTGCATATTCATTTGTACCTTTGGTCAGGTGCATTTCTTTAGTCCAATTAAGGATGATGAATGCTGTAGTCACAGTTTATGATATAACTTAATGTTATGGAAACCTCAAGATCAGGTCATTTAAGCAGAGGTCCACCAAAGTCATGGTGAGAGCGAGTGAATAGTAGGTGCTGAAAAAAACAAAAAACGCTGAACTTGTTGTGGTTATGTGTTGAAGGAGATGCAAAGATATTACAGTGCAGTGGAAATGTCAGTGCATTTGGATGTAAATGTACAGTAGGCTGCACACCTGCTTAGCTTTTACTAATATGTGCAAGCTAAACTCCAAAGGTTTATTATACAGTGGTAGTAATGGTAATGAACACTGCATTTAACTTTATATTGGTTGCTCTCATGCAAACCAGAACATACTTGTTCTAAAATTGTGAAAAAAGTGGTTTTAGAGATGCCCCACTGAAATGGCGGCACACGGGCAGCAGTCATTAATCAGCCCTTTTGTTGGAGACTGCACGAGTTATGCATACACCAGCACCGGGCTGGCCAGCGGCAATTGTAGGTGAACTGCCCTCAAGGACAGTTGCTGGTGTAGCTCTTTGTAATCATAACTTGCCCTGCTTCAAATGCACAAAAATGATTGTCTGACTATGAAAACAACATCACCACCATAAAGGGAATGCTGTTATACTTCACAAGACTGTGCAAGTAATCAGTCATTTATACTGATGCATTCAGAACAACACAGATATTATACAACATTCACATCAGCTGTGATGAATCGGAATATGGATCATCAATCTTCCATTTCTTTTCTGAACTACTTGTCCACTTGAGGGTCACCGGAGGCTGGAGCCTCTTATCTGTCACAAGTCAAGCTACACCCTGTACAGCTTGAAGTAACAGCTGTAATATGGTCAACACAGAAAAAACAACTTCACAGTCTCGCATCCACTTTATAGCCACCGATTACCCAACATGCATGTATTTCTGTGGGATTTCTCCACTTGGCAGGTTCAAACAAAACCTTCTTGTTGTGCCAAACTGTGCAAAATGTTATTTTTGACCCCACATTTAAGGTCATTTTACTAGGTGCTACTTGCTAGTATTTGGTTAGACCTCATTTTGTCTTAATTCTACGTGGCACAGGTTCCACAAGGTCCTGGAAACAGCCTCAAAGTTGTTTATATTGAGATGATAGCATCATGCACTTGCTGCAAATTTACTGGCTGCACACCCATGATCCTAATCTCCGGTTCCACCTGACCCTTCTTAAGCACTTTGAGAAAAAGACTGTAAATAAATAAAATTTAATTTAACTGTGAGCCAGTAAAAAATGGAAAGCGGACAAAATAGTAAACATCTGTAAAATGCATGGGTCATCCTATGATGTACTGTTACTTTTAATTAATCTCTTTTTACTCAGTTTATACCCCAATCTGCATTTAAGCATTAGTTATTAATCTGTCTCTTCCACAGCATGTCTTTTGTCCTGTCGCTCTTCCCTCAGCGCCAATTGGTCGCGACAGATAGCTGCGCCTCCCTGAGCCTGGTTCTGCTGGAGGTTGCTTCTTATTAAAAGGGAGTTTTTCCTTCCCACTGTTGCCAAGTGCTTTTCATAGGGAGTAGTTTTGAGTGTTGGATTTTCTTTGTCATTAATTAATTATCTGTACCTTACAATATTAAGCAGCTTCAGCTGACGGATTTTGCACTATATAAATAAAACTGAATTGAATTGAATACATTGAATTGCTGCCATTTATTTGGCTGATTTGCATTTTTGAAAAGATGAAGTGAAAAGTGATTCTGTTCTGAGGGAATTACTAGAATGGCTCATATCATCATGTCCTGCTTTAACACTTGCGCATGAACTATTTGATTTGGAGGTCTTTAGAACACGAGTTCATTATAGGAACAAAATATATAATTTTGAATGGCTTTATAAATGAGGTGCAACTACATCTGAGTTTCCATTGTGGTAGCGGCCTGTTGTCTATGTAATTGATTCATTTGCCAAACACAATAAAACATTATTGCCGAATTTCCAGTTTTCTTTATAAGCCAGTTCCTATGAGATGGACCTTGGACATTCCTATTTGTTTTGTTTTGTTTCACCAAAGCTCTGTGCTGGACGGAGCTTTATGTGCTAGATGTAGGCATAGTAAGCCCGGCAGTTCCTGAAACAAAGCAGCATCTCTGTCATTGCACAACGTCTGAATGTCCCAAATGACCACAGCACCACTGTAGCCTCCTCTAGGCTGCATCACACTGCCTCTGTGATCCCTCCCCAAGGGTCCAGAGGCTTTTTCATGCCTTTGTAGTCTCAGCATAATGAATCCCACAAGTGGGGATAATAGATACACTTGTGTATAGACTCTCCTTGAAGGTATCCATGATCTTACATTGATTGCATGAGTGAAAAGTTATGGAAGTAGTTGTAAAAAAAAAAGAGAAGAAATCTGGATAAAACAAGAAGATACCCACTTTCTCCTCGGTGTGTCTGGCCAGTCTGTGAGTGAAGTGTGGCAACTGTGTCAGATTGTTGATTGTCAGTGGGCAAAAAGGGTCCAACCTCACATTTTGTTTGGAGCAAAGTAAGTTTTTGAGGTTTTTGGTCTTGCAAAACTGGGGTAAATGCAGTGAGCCACAGTTGTTCAGTCTGACTCAGTGCTGGCACATGGAAGATCTTTCAATATTTATTCCCACAGCAGAGTAGGCTTAAAACTTTCCTTTATGATAAAGCTTATAGTTAGGGCTGGATCAGGTGACCCTGAACCCTCCCTTAGTTATACTGCAATAGGCCTAGGCTGCTGGTATGGGGAGGGTGGGGGGGTTCCCATGATGCACTGAGTGTTTCTTTTCATTCACCTCTTTTTACTCTTTTATACCGCATTGTGCATTTATTCATTACTTATTAATAATCCCTGTCTCTCTTCCACAGCATGTCTTTTGTCCTTTTTCTCTCTCCTCAGCCCCAACCAGTCACGGCAGATGACTGCCCCTCCCTCAGCCTGGTTCTGCTGGAAGTTTCTTCCTGTTAAAAGGGAGTTTTTCCTTCCCACTGTCGCCAAGTGCTTGCTCATAGGGGGTCGTTTTGATTGTTGGATTTTCTCTAATTATTGTAGGGTCTTTACCTTACAATACAAAGCGCCTCTTTTAAATAAATAAATGAATACAAAGCTAATTAATATCTGTCTTTGTATCCACAACCTTCTTTAATCCAGATTAGGTTATGTAAAATTAGATTTTTAAGGAAATATTTATATAAAATTTTATATAAAATGGCACTAAAATATTCTTGAATAAAGGAGAGCTAGCTTTTCTCTTTTTTTCCAGTCTAAGCTAAGCAAAATGGGAGCTAGTTGGCCATATAAATGTACAGATATTAGAGCAGTAGCAATCCTTTCAGCCAACTTCCTTTTTTAAATTATAAACTAAATTGCCACGAGTGGATATTGTTGAAAAAAAAAAACCCTGACATCAGCGCTTCAAAACGGCAGCAATCCAATATAGTCTGTGAATTTAGTGAATCATCCAATTTCAAACAACTTCCTTGTGAAAGCTGTCATGGCTGCTGGGATGCCTTTGGATAGAACATGCTAATCAATCACATATGGATGTAATATACTTTTGACCATGTACTTTATCCCACTCTCTTATACACAGTTGCATCCTGCTTTCACATTTTTTCACCACCTACATTTCTCTTCCTCCCTCACTCCCTAGAGGTTTCCCACACACCTTCAGATTCACACAGGCACACATTTTCTCTCCCCTGCCTCCCTCTTTTCTCACCTATACCCCCCCTTCCCATTCCACTGTCAGGAGAAACCTTCACAAGCTTCCGCCCTTTTCCTCTCTTTCATTCTCTGTTTCTTTCAGCCTCGTCGTTCATCTTTCTTCCTGTTCATTTTTGTCTTTGCCTTCCTCCTTTTGCCTCTCCTTGATTTGTAATAAGAATTCAGTGGAAGTACAATCTGATTCAGCCTCACACCCCCAGCCCCCAACACGCACTGGTACCCAGCACCCCTTCCTCTCATTCCAGTCTGTCATTGTATCCTAGCAACGTAACTTTAGTAGTAGTAGTAACATCAGTCTGGCATCTCCCATCAGCTCGTAATGAATATTCTGCACTTTGCATTTGAATTTGTGTACATTAATAGCATTGCTCTTCACAGGAAATAAATAGATAAAATCCAGTTAGTTCACGCAGTAAGAAAATTATATGCTTTGAATTCAATTTTTTATCACAGCATCTTCTAAATATTTAAGTATGAACACATCATCCACTGTGTATGATGCACACTTTTGATCTAAGCTGCACACATTCCATTGAAGTTTTGGCATTTTTTCCAGAGAATTTGATTTTCAGCCTCAACCAGGCTGAACATTGTATTATTTAAACACTGGAATTAAGTGTCATCAGAATGAGAACACATAATCCCTCCTCCAGCTTTACACAAAATAAGATCTGTGGATTCTGGGAAAAATTTTGAGCTTTAATTGCCATAAATGGACTCTGACTGAGACAAGCAGTAATTCAGAGTACGCTTAGTGGGTGTGTGAAGATGCATCACTCTCGCATCATCATGCTTTTCATGTGTTTCTAATTATTTTAGCATGATATGTAAGGCATCCTGGGTACTCTGAAAGGTACTCTATGAATCAAATACACTGCTTAAAAATTTATAGGAACACAAAAAAAATTTAAAGGAAAACTCTGATAAGTACTAAAATATAGATGCACCCTTTTGCCCCAGAACTTCAAATGATTGAAATAAAAAGCAAAATCATGGCTTAAACAACCGCTTTAATGGTGAAAGAAGACAAACACAGAAGAGACAGTGAAGGCTGACAGGTCAGCATTGGACATCAGTATCACAGTATAAATTTGGATGCATGGATTTTAAATGTATTACTATGATTTTACATTATTATTACAAAAAGGCAAAAAACCCTTTTAATATTTACCTTAGAAAATATAGGATTTTCAGTCTTGAAATTGTGTTCTTTCTCTATACACTGGATCAACATTTAATGCCAATCACCACATCTCAGTGTCCTTGAATGCCTTCTGTCTGACTGCTTTTATTCATCCTAGTGAGAGAAGCTGCATAAACCATTAAGGTATTTAACTATTTCAGAGGGGCTTAGAGAGGAGTGTGTGTCTGCAATTTAATATGGTAAATGTTTGTTTGTAGATGCTTTTTTTCAGTGGCTTTTCTCAAAACGGGGGCTACTGAGGTTATACACTGACCCTGAAGGTCGTTGTTTTTTCTAAAGAAACAACAACCTGCTACAAAGTAGGATGTTGACTTATCCAGCTAACTTCAAGGTTGACCCTGAGTTTTCAGTACTATGAAGGGATTTTACTTCTTGCTAGGTTATATCACCATGGTAACTTATGATGCAAACCTAACTTGCTCTGGAGAACGTTAGTTTCCAGATTAGTGATCACTAGATGTGAACTCCCCGCCTACTGACCAATTTTCCAGAAGATAGTGTTCCCATTCCTGGAGGATCCTTTGGCTGGAGTGTATGAGGGCCTAAGTTTGTGTTTCCCTGATGAGCATCAGTAATAATAAAGAGTCATAAACCCAACTTTATGCCTTGATAATTTTTTTCCTGTTGGCCGCAAACGATTTTACAAAAACTATTGTTCTGTAAGCTTTAATATATGATTCTAAAACTTGGCACCTATTTAGGCTTTATGTGAATTTAACATAAAGGGCACACGGAGGACAGAGCTTTATGTCCTCCAGTCAAGAGCTTCACTTTCCACTTACAACAAGATGCCCATAACTGAGGCTATCGAAACTGCCAAGCAAAGGCTCACAGCTCTGGTCAATAAGAAATATACCAGAGAAGCAGAGATGAAGAGGATAAATGCTTTTACTCAGATATCCATCAAGGCTGTACTGTCAGCTCAGAGAGAACAATAAAATAAACTGGAGCTACAGTGTATCACAAAAGTGTGTACACCCCTCGCATTTCTGCAGATATTCAAGTATATCTTTTCATGGGACAACAGTGACAAAATGATACTTTGACACAATAAAAAGTAGTCTGTATGCAGCTTATATAACAGTGTGAATTTATGCTTTACTTGAAATAACTCAATATACAGCCATTAAAGTCTAAACCAGTGGCAACAAAGGTGAGTGCACCCTGTAGTGAAAGTTCCCGAAGGGTCAATATTTTGTGTGGCCACCATTATTTTCCAGAACTGCCATAACTCTCCTGGACATGGAGTCTACCAGAGCTTCACAGGTTGCCACTGGAATGCTTTTCCACTCCATGATGACATCACGGAGCTGGCGGATATTTGAGACTTTGCGCTCCTCCACCTTCCGCTTGAGGAGCCCTAAAGATGTTCTATTGGGTTTAGGTCTGGAGACCTGCTTGGCCAGTCCATCACTTCACCCTCAGCCTCTTCAGTAAAGCAGGTTGTTTGGGGTCATTATGCTGGAACTCTGCCCTGCGACCCAGTTTCTGGAGGGAGGGGGGTCATGCTCTGCTTCATTATTTCACAGTACATATTGGAGTTCATGTGCCCCTCAATGAAATGCACTGTAACTCCCCAACACCTGCTGCACTCATGCAGCCCCAGACCATGGCATTCCCACCACCATGCTTGACTGCAGGCATGACACACTTATCTTTGTACTCGTCACCTGATCACCGCCACACATGCTTGAGACCATCTGAACCAAACAAATGAATCTTGGTCTTTTCAGACCAGAGGACATGGTTCCAGTAATCCATGTCCTTTGTTGACATGTCTTCAGC
>VOQJ01045232.1:0-12161 GCA_015052665.1 Apistogramma diplotaenia | reverse complement strand
GGCATATTTAATGACCATAACCGGGTCTGTAAGACAGACATTCTTAATAACAATTCTTTAAAAAAAAAAGATAACAGAAAAAAAAAAGAAATTCAAGCTATACCTTAGCATGAAATGAGTAGCTATAATTCTGCCTCAAGGAGGCTGATGAGAGAAAGAAAGAAAGAAAGAAAGAAAGAAAGAAAGAAAGAAAGAAAGAAAGAAAGAAAGAAAGAAAGAAAGAAAGAAAGAAAGAAAGAAAGAAAGAGATGGTGAGAACCTCCTCAAAGTTTGAAAGTGTCAGCTGAACTCTGTTTTAATTCTGTTTTTTTTTTTTTATCTTCTGCCCAGGAGGCAGTCTGAATCGAATCAAACAACCTAGATTGATTAAGCTTGGATGAATGACTTTCCAATGACACAGGCTTTGGCATTAGCCTCACCCCGTCCCTCTGTACATATTTGACATGGTTATTGAGGAGTTGATGTGAAAGTGATTGCACAGTTGCTTCTTTTGGATTGCAAGGTTGAAACGTTCGAGCTATACTAAATGCTGTTGCCATTGTTCATTTCCTTGAAAGTCGTATTTGATTCCTGTTGAACCCTGCTTTGATTCGAATGCTTCTCAGGAAGAAAAGCACAATGAACGAGTACGAGAAAATAGATAACATGCTCTTCCAATTGGAATATGAATTGCTCTGCTTGAGCCTAAGTAATAATCTCTTGTCCTCTTTCTACTCTGTAGTCCTTTTGTGTTTGTAGGAAGAGAAGGGTGGGGAGGAGGGCACAGTATTGAATACTGTGGGATGTCCTGTTCTGAATTTGGTCAGGACCAATCAAAACTCTCTCTCCCTCTCTCTATCCACACAGTGCTCTTTGTGATTCGTCTGTATGGAGACAGAGAGACCCCTACTGCCTCTGAAAGCTACATTGCCGCTGAGTTTTTCTCTCATACATCAGTACTCTACTGCCACCTGCCTGCTACAAGTGTAATGCCAATATAGATCTCAAGTCTGCAGTGATGAAGACCTCAGTGTAAATGCAGTGAATTTACAAAAATGAACACTATTGCTCTTGGGCAGAAGCCAGAGAAATATTAAGTTCCTACTATGATATCAGAAGAACAGCTTGATTCTGTGTATGTCTGCAGCTGAAAAAACAAAACAAAAGACACTGTTATTTTAGGAGAGAGACACTTACATGGTTAATGCATTAAATAGTGGATAGTAGCACAGTGTTCTAGACGTGCTAGCTGCTACTAGCTACTATTAGGATAAGTACTAATGGGGCACACACACACACACACATATATATATACATATATATATATATATATATATATATATATAAATAAACCTCTGTGACCACTTGTGTGACTTAAAGGTACAAAATGTCTTTCATATCTGATCACTGTTCCTGATACATTTGCATATAAGTACCATTTTTGTTTGAGGTAAAGAACTGTAAAGTCTGGATGCACCGAGTAAAAAGCAGATCATTTTTCTCTAAATGGGAACCTCTCATTCATGCTTGAGTAAATGCACTTACTCAGTTACTGTATGTTCTATGATCTACGGTGAACATGGAAATTTGTCAAAAGATATTCATATTTAACTTGAGATTATTTTCACTCACACTTTTGATCCTTATCACAACACTTTGATGAAAAGTTACAGATAAGCTGTGTGATGATTCAGTCATTTATAACTTTCAGAATGACACTGATGGCAGCACTCATATTAAAATGACTGGCTTATTGAGTGCAAGTAGATGAACTATTGAACTAGACATCACGCTCAGCAGGTTTTTTTTAAATGAAGGCTCATTTTAATAAAAATGACTCTAATTGAGCAATAAAGTGTAGAAACTGTGCCAAGTGGACAATCTGGGGTCTGTGCCCAGTCTCAGGGATAACAATATATTGCCAAAATTATTCACTCATTTATCACAATCATTGAATTCAGGCGTTCCAATCGCTTACATGGCCAGACTGCTCCTACGAACATCTGTGAATGAATGGGTCGCTCTCAGTAGCTCAGTGAATTCCAATGTGGTACTGTGATAGGCTGCTGCATGTGCAACAAGTACAGTTATGTAATTTCCTCACTACTACATATTCCATAGTCAACCATTAGTGGTATTATAACATAGTGGAAGCGATTTGAAATGACACCAGCAACGGATGCAGAGTCAATCGCTACAGACCTCCAAAGTTCACGTAGCCTTCAGATTAGCTCAAGAACAGCAGATAGAGAGCTTCATGGAATGGGTTTCCATGGCTGAGCAGCTGCATCCAAGCCTTACATCACCAAGTGCAGTGGTGTAAAAGCCCACCGCTATCGGGTTCTAGAGCAGCGGAGATGTGTTCTCTAGAGTGATGAATCACGCTTCACGCCTCAGACTTGGCAGTGATTCTCATATCTACTGCTTCACACTCAGCTGTGAACCACTCCACAGTGCAAGCTGGGGGCCACCACCTGATGAAGTCAACAGAACCGCATCATCCGTATAAAGCAGGGATATGATTCTGAGGCCTGAGGTAGTTAGTGAGAATGGGTTTTTGTGCCACTGACGGAAGTCGTGTCAGTGGGATTAAGGAGGTCCTCAAACTATTCCTTCCACTAGCCGACTATTCTCAGTTGAAGTCAGTATCGCCCCACCTGCACCATATACCGAGTAAGTAGAGCACTGCTTTCCACTCCTGAGTCACCTGAAAATTTGCCAGAATCACTTCAGTCTTTTGTTTTAGCCACTTTGTGCTTGGCCTGATGGTACCCATCAGCTGCCTTTGAAGTCCCACAGGCTAACCAAGCCTGATAGGACTCCTTTAGCTTGATGGCTCCCTTCACCTCCGGTGTTCACCATCTGGTTTGGAGATTACCACCCTGACAGGCACCAACCACATTGCACCTGCAGCTCTGCAATGGATGAAAAAATGGACTAAAAAGTGCTATATAAATAGCAGTCCATTACATTAACTTAGAGCACACTGGGAAACAGAAATATATTTTGACAAAAGGGGAAACCAGACTATAAATACACTGAGAACTGACTGAGCAGGTGAAAGTAATTAACAAAAGGTGAAAGCAGTCAGACAGACATGAAGGAAAACCAACATCTTCAAAGTAAATCAGAAAATCACCAGAAGAAACTACACAAATCTGAAAATATACACATAAGATGTGAGGAACAAGGGAACACAAAGGGACGGGGGCATAAACACACACACATGACGCAGAGGGAGGCACAAACAAACACCTAATGATATACAGGAACTAAAACCTTCATAAGAGAACAACTAAGACTCACATATGCTAGAATGAAACAAACCAGCAAAAAAGTAAAGAAAAAGATTAAGGCTGAAATATATATCATAAATCATGCATCCAAAAACAAGAATCCAGAACAGAAAGCATGAAACCCAGGAACAAAACAGGGAACCACGTCATATATTGTATTTGCAATTTAAAAACATCCAGTGTAATAGTGCCTTATTTCCCATTATATTTTAAATACATAATTAATAATTAAATAAATAAACTTTATCCTAAAGGGCACAACCCTTGATGATGAACTAAATGTTAGTTTTACTTATTATGTAGCATTTTTTTCTTTAGTATTTTATATTAATTCCAAAGGATGTTTTGTTTTCTACAATAGCAAGGTTTTTACCAAATTTTATGGTGATTTCTTTCTTTCTTTCTTTGGGGTTATTGTAAAAAAAATTCATACAAATGCCCTGATGCCAAACCAGAGAGGAACCTAATTTAGAGAACCTTTCATGTAAATCACGATGTTTGCTTTATTTAGTATAAAATGTTCCTTTATCCACTTCACTTACTAAAATGGTATTTTCCAACAATTGTATCCCTCCTTTGTTCCCTTCCATTTTCATTGATCAGAATCAGTTCACAGATTTTGATCCTCTTCTCCAGCAGGATCTGAGAGGCTGACTGACAGCAGCAACAGCCATAATGGACGAGGTAGACAGTGTTCCCTGTCGTTTCTATGGTAACATCTAAACAAGAGGGGTGAGCGAGATGGAAGGGGAGGAAGGGAGAACTTATGATCAAATGTGAACTCTTTTGTGATTTGATATACAACTCACAGTTTATTACAAGACTCATCTGATGCCATTTGATGTGCTGCTCTGAAACATGCAAATTCAAAGGTGTGTTTAAAAGACTATACGCACACACGCGCACGCACACACATTAACAGACTGACAATTTTTCTAGTAAAAACAGCATCTGGGCATCACTGATAACACTTCTTAATGACAGTAAAAGCGCAGGAAGACTGGACTGTTTGCTTGCTCTTTTTTTACAATGGCCAGCAGCAGGCCTAACTGTCTCCATCTCACACCCTGGTGACTTCAGCATCTCATCATCATCATCTTTGCTCTTTCCATTCTACAGATCTGTCTGGACTTAATAAAACTGTCAGATCACCAACTGGGACTGTTAAATAAAGACAGCACGAAGGCTAGATCCGCTGTCTGAAGCTGCTCAGTGGAACGGCTCATTAAAGACCACGAGATATAAAACATGCAGCTGAATATATCAAGTGATTTGGAGCTGACTAAAAGGACTCTGGCTTAAGAGCGATTTAGAGAGATGGATTGATGGTGTGGGTCAGAATGAGAACACATTTAAATCATACGGTTGTTTTGGCAATCAGCGAAGTTAACTTATTCGCACATCCAGCCGACCCATTTAGAGTCGTGCTGCTGGGTACTTGATGGACATCAGCTTTAGCTCTGTTTTCTCCTCACCATCTTCTGAGAGAGGAAATATATCAATTTTAAATACTTTACTTGCTAAGCTTCCCCAGTCATTAGTTCCATCTACTAATTTGGTGCAGTATTTATTACAAAAAATACCCCCCCCCCAAAAAAAAAATAAAAAAAGAAGAAGCTGTAAAGCAAAACATAGAGCTGAAAGAAGCTAAAAGTGTAAAAGAAGGTATTCTGAGAGGAATGATAGAGTCAAAAGTCCATCTTAAAACTGCATTTCCTCAAATGGCCACCTGAGGCTTGCTCCAGATGTTAGTCAGTCCCCATAATTTAAGATTAAAAAGACAATTTTTACAGCTAAAATAAACATGTTTATATCCTGGTACAGCAAAAACAAAAAAACTTGTTTTTTTACTTTCCGTCCATCTTTTACTACATTCAACTCATCCATTATGCCTTATTAGGGGCATGATTGCTGCAGAAACAGGCAGCCATAGGCGGCGGCTGCCTAGGCTTTGCTTCTGCTAATTTGAGTCAGTGAATTCTACTGAATTTGTGGTATTAGAACTTTGTGGACCATTTGAAATTAAATTAGCTGAAAAAATAACATGGTGTGCTGTTTGGTTGACAGACTGTCCAAGAAATCTGTGCTCCTGTTTTGGTGGATGAAATTCAAGTAGCTGCATGTTACTTATTGCAAACATGGCAACAGCCAAAACTACTAATGCTGAAGATTCAAAAACGCTCTAGAGTCATAACAAGCAACAGCTTTTATAAAATTCATATTATCCTGTTGTAGTCTTCAAATATCAATTAGTGCACCTTTAATCAAGTTTAGATAATATATTCTTTATAAGAGAAACAAATAAAGCAAAATAATTAAACTCGTGCAAAGTAAACAATAGAAGTTAACAAAGTTTATTACATATTTATATACAAACAACCCTGCAAGGCACACCTTTGTTTAAATAAGAATATACAATACATTTTATTCTTGAAAGCAAACACTTTTAGTTTTGAAATATATATATTAATACAAGTCTGTTTAGTGTTCAAAGACAAAAGAAGGCCCCAAATTGCAGATGTTCAGTCAGCACAGATAACAGAACAAGAAATGACCAACCTAACATTTCATATTGCATTTAAATGAAAACAAAGAAACACTGGTGAAACCGTCCAGGCCTGCATGTCCAAAAACCCTGTCAATCATAAGGAGGGGTTAAACTCTATGATCATATAGGAGAAGTAAGTTTAGTTAAGCCAGCTGTATGTCATCTATCAATAAATGATCATGCAAGACGTTTGTCAGTATTGTGAAAACAGGAATAATTCTCATTGCATTGTATAAATTTTTATTTTATTGACATGAAAATAAAGCCAAGATCGATTAAGGCCGTTGATGCTCAGCGTAGGTTTGCATTTGGTATGAATGTTTTGTCTAATTCATTGGTTAAGCTAAAACACAGTAAAATTGCCTTTTGAAATATACCGTATTTTTCGGACTATACGTCGCTCCAGAGTATAGGACGCAGCACCCAAAAAAAGCATAATAATTAATAAAAAAATAAAATATTAGACGCACCGGACTATAAGACGCGCCTATTGCGGAAATTTGATCAAATCCGAGACCAAGAACAGACATTTCATGAACCGAGTACGTACCTGATATGTTCACGTAACAGTCATTCAGATAACGATAGCATAAAGAAAATGCTAATAAAGGTTATCAAACCATGAAGCTAACTCACTGAATTCTTCATCCTCTGGAGGTAGACGAGACGCCGCTTCCTCTCTGTGTCGTTGTCGTTAGACTGATCGTAGCAGTTCTAATTATTCCGGCCTTTCTGAATCCCGACAGGATGGTTTCGGTTGTCAGTGTGAAAATAACGAACACGTGAAACTAATGTGCTGAGCTGGGTCGCGCAGCCTTCTCTTTCCTCTGGCGTGCAGAGGATAAACGAGACGTGACTCCACTTCTCTTTAGCCTTTAGCCAGGCATATTTATTGAACATAAAAGGCTTCATAAAGCTCATCTCCCCCATACAAACTTCGCGGCGAAGACGACACAGTCACAAGAACGTAATGATGTCACAGTTTGACGTACCAGTGACGACCAGGATTCTCCAGCTACCGTAACAAACCAGTAAGCGTGCCTTCAAAATAAAGTAATGACTCTTAACGTAGTGTTAATAATTTCATATATACGTCGCTTCGCAGTCTTAGACACCCCCCCACCAATCTATGAAAACAAGTGCATCTTATAGTCCGGAAAATACGGTACTTTGTTTTTTCATGTTGTTGGACCGTAGAAAGAGAGGGAAGCATTTCAGCTGCAGGGAAAATTAGCATTTCAAAGATTTCTTAAAAGGCATGTGACTTCTTACATAAAAAATTAATGGTAAAGGCAAGTTGAGAGACTACATGAACAGTATATCATAATAGTTGTATTCTGTACATTGTTCAGTGCAGACTATTGATTATGTAGCGATCGGCTGTGTCATCCTGTCACTTCATTCAAGCTGCCTTTATGAAAATGTTTGTCCAACATCAATCAGGACCTTTGTGAAATAACTTTTGTTATTCACAACAAAATCATTTTGTTCACAGCGCATAAAGCAAAGATTGAAAGATGAAAAGATGCTCAAGACAAAGGCCCATTTTGACTTATGAAATAAAAATAATGAAACAATGTGATGACAAAAACAAACGTCTGGGACTTTAAGCTTAGAAACATTAAGATACAGGCAGTCACACTCACACAGTTTGCCATCATAAAGTGTCATGACACACTGTGACAGATCTGACAGATGAAAGATCCTCGACTGACTTTCACCAACAGCTACAACTTCAACAAACGTCCATCATTGTTTCAGTTCATTCCATAGAAAAATCAGGAGGCGCCTGACCAAAGATGATTTTTAGAGGCTTAGGAAGGCTTGCTAGCATCATTTCCAGAGCCTCATCGTCTGGAATTTCAGAGTTTCCGGGCTGTTTTATTGAATATTCCTATTGTGGCATTCTGGACAGTTGGCCATTATCAGGCCAAGAGACCAAGTCGCTTGACCTTAGCAGACAAGAAAGAGTGGATTATGAAGACTAAGGTCTTAGGGCAACAATGCAGGTCCAGTTGCTGGAAGAAGATACAGATAATATATATGTCAAGGAAATCACAAAGTGTAGAGTATATGTAAAAAACATGTCAACACTCATAAATAAACAACATGATTAAGAGTAAAATGATTTGTAGCAGTTAGGGAGGGCCCTGAAATAGTACAGAAATATCATTTAAGGTACAGTTTCTTTTCAAACATGATTATGCTGTTTGTAGACGACCAGTCAAAGGTTTGGATGGGTGAGTGTGTCCTATGAATGGGTGAGTGTGTCCAAACTTTGCATGGACTTTTCTCATGTGTCATTGCTTAGATAGAAATTGGTTTAATCAAATTCACCGTGCCTCTAGGAAGTAAGGACTCACCACTCAGAGTAACGCTGGGAATGATTTTACCGTAGCATGACTGCTCAGTAATATCACACATTTCACTTTAAGGCGAAGTCAAATAGAAAACTTACTATCTCAGCCTCGGGGCCTCCAAAGTCAAGGAACATCATTCGAACTCCGTCGTCTGAGGACATTCTGAGGCGCTCAAAGGGCTGCTGGAGGAGGATATTTTTCCTGACACCCAGTTCTTCTGTGAATAGCGTGAAGCCCTCATCGATGTGCACTCCCAGCATACACTCTTTCCCATTCCAGCTGCAGGCTGCCAGAGCAGAAAAACAGGGCTTACGTGGAGTGAAGGTATGGTAATGATTGAACAGTGATCAGCCTGAGTCATCGAGCCACAGATCTCTTTACTAATTGTGATGCTGAAAACATAAAAATACAGTTTAAATATTTTTTACTGTTAACATAATTTTAGTTTAAAAAAAAAGAAAGTATATTGGAATTTAAAAAAATCTTGACTTGATATCTGAAAGTTTTTGCATCATCTTATTCTACCAGCAGAGGGCAGTGTGATACTTTTACTACACAGCAGCTTTTTAAACTGTTTATGGCACTTGTCCCAAAAAGTAGGACTATTACAAGCATCGCAGGTTAAATCTAGAAGTGCTGTAGGGGGTTTTACTCAGTGTAGATACAAGTGCAGAGCTAAGACTTCATATACTGCTGTACATGTGACAAAAATGTTTTGTCTCTCCTCAAGCTCTTTATAAAAACCCATTACAATAAAGTTTCATTTCTAAAAACCACAAATCTTTCGTGAGATTGCAACCAGAAGAATTGTGCAAAGATTGGGGACGGTCTACAAAGAGGTACAGCGTGCAAAACACTGTGTAAAGAACAATAAGTCATGCTAATCCTGCTTTGTGAGACGAGCCATTATTTTGAACTGGAATGTTTGCGTGTGTCTGGTGAATAGAATCGTGTCTCAAGCCAAAGCACAAATTGCTTGGTTGAAATAGATTTGAGGTGTATTTATAGAAATTATTCAATTGTCTGAATCAGAATTTCTGACTCTCAGGAGACTGAAAAGAAAGTCATGTTGTACTGCTGGAAGTGTAGTACTTTGACTTTCAGAAAAGGGGGCTCCCTTTTTATTCCTGTTTAGCTTCTTCCATCAAAGAAAGCATTTTTTTCTTTTAAAAGAAGTGGTTTTGGGATGTGCTGTTTTTGGAGAGCAACTGAATATCAGTTCAGATTATCTTTATGGCTGAAAATCTCATTGTTAAAGCTGCTTTCTTCTTAAAATATCGTTTGCTTCTTTCAGCTTACCAGTGTGGATGATAGTAATCAAAAAACAACTTACACAGGCAGAGACAGATGCTGCTAACTGTTCTACAATATCAGCCCCTCAACATGGCAACTACATTAACATGTAGTTGGATTTATTCTTAATAAATCTGAGTTTCTGGTTATTTGTAGAGGAAACGTGCAGCAGGCATGAATCGAGAACTCGGGGTTGGAAAAATCTGCGTTTCTGTACCCGTGGTGACCTCCTTGGTGAGCTCAGCAGCGCTATGGCAACCCTCCACCAGCAGATGAGTCCAGGTTGACAGCTCCTTAGCAGAATCCACCCTGAAAACATGAGTCTCCACGCCTTGCTTGGTGCCTGAACGCAGGCCAAATGACAGCTCAGAGTCCAGGACTGGAGAACTTTTTCCTGGACCAGAGTGGACTAGTCTGAGAAAGGAGGGCGTGGGGTATGAGAACAATAGGGGGGGGGAAAGTGTCTGAGAAGGATGATGAAGATTTATAGAAAATAATGTGGACTTAAGAGCAAATAATGTTGCAGAGAAAGCCCTACAGGGCTCCACAGGAGAGAAAGAATGGAGGAAAAATCCATGACTCATAGGTTCTGTTTCCACTTTTTTTCCCCACATGAATATGATATATGCCAAAATGTCTCATAGTCCAGCTATGGAAAGAGTGAGCATATCCTCTTTGGGCTGAAAGCAGCCAGGGAAAGGCCTAAGCTGAACAGGGTGGGGTTTATGGAAGTCCATAGTTATGTGAATGTGTTTATATAAGCAATAACCACAAATGTCATGCTATGTAGCGTGTGCTCTAAGGGTGTAAACCTGGTAGTGATGAGCGGGTGACTCTTGGTCGGGTTGTTGAGGCTCTCTTTGCTTTCGGGAAACGAGGGATATAGAAGCAGGTCCTTGTCAGTCAACACAGCCAGCACAGATTTCTCTGGACCATGAGATACCTGCACCCATCGACATATGAGTCAAAACCTCAGAAATATTTCAAACTATTAGGCTCCAGATTAGTATAAGCATTTATTTTTTTTCTAAAACACATATATGTTTCAACAGCTTGCACAGTGTTTAAGATGCTGTATATGACTCACGATCAATAAATAATGGATGGACTAAAAGTTCAAGGGTACACAACCATTTATGGGCTATTTATCATGTACAACAGTATTCCTCCATACCTGCTCTGTAATCCAGCCCAGATGTTTGACCTCCGTGCCAGGCTGCACATTCCTCATCTCCTCCTTCACTCGTGGCAAAAGGTTGGCAGCGCCAGTCTGGATGGCATTGTACCAGGATTGAGCCATGGCAGGGTCTTTAGCCCTCAAGAACACAGAGTTCTTTCTGTTGGATGAAATCACCTCAAAATACCTGGCAAATGAGACGAGAGGCAGAGAGAGATGCAAGCAATGAAACATAAAAGAAGTGGGGGTGAAAAAAAAGGCTGTTAGAGGGATAAAAAAGACATGGCAAAGTGACTAAAGCCTGAGGAGGAAGAGGAAGTTTCAGATTTTAACAAAGAGAATGTGAGCGAGACATAAGTAAAAGTCTCTTACAAGGCTGTGTTATTTTCATGTTGGAGTCAGATTTCTTTTTAAATATTTTTTTAATTGAATTGTATAAGCTGTGCAAAATATTACATAAAATCAGTAAATCATGTAGTACCTGTTTTCTGTGTCTGGAGGGCACTGTTTTCGTGACACCTGGCACATCTTCAGTGGGATGCTCCGGGGCTCCTTCACCTCAGCGGGGGAAAGCTCAGTGCCCCTTTGAGGTGTGGAAGGGGGAGAATCCCACGGGAGACCTGCTCCGGGGGACCCAGAGCTTTTAAAGAAGGCAGACATCTCCTTGATGTACTTGACTGAAGCAGAGTGGGAGAGTGTGGGAGATAAGAGGAAAGGCAGAAAAAGTAAAAAAAAAATAAATAAAAAGGACAGAGGAAAGAGAGAGAGAGAGAGAGAAAAAAATGTGAAAATGAAGCCTCCAGGTTTGGAGATGAGTTGAAAACTGCAGCACTTAAGAAGTGCTTCAAAGTGCCGCAGAAATCAACACACAGCATGAAGAACACAATGTCACAAAAGTTATCGCTCATACAGAGCCTGTGATGCTCATGTTGTATGTAGTTGATTCTGGCATGCCTTTATGCTGGAGCCACAGAGGACATGTAATCTGACACTATGTTGCTCATGTGTCTCACGTGGTGCTCCGTCACCAGGACGACCAGTACTGGCAGTTACTCCATATTTGTTTTTGCTACTAACAGTGGTACTACCGGTGCTATGTCAATATAAAATATTGTGAATTAAGTGAAAATTCAAAACAGCTGTTGGCGCATTTGAAAAAATAATGCAGTGATTTAATATATTTTTGGTGTCCAAATGGGAAATGTGGGGTTGTTTACAATGGCAACAAGAAAAAATATTTTAAAAAAAAAACAGAAAAACATCCATCCATCCATCCATCCATCCATCCACCCATCCATCCATCCATCCATCCATCCATCCATCCATCCATCCATCCACCCATCCACCCATCCATCCATCCATCCACCCATCCACCCATCCACCCATCCATCCATCCATCCACCCATCCATCCATCCATCCATCCATCCATCCATCCATCCATCCACCCATCCACCCACCCATCCATCCATCCATCCACCCACCCATCCATCCATCCACCCATCCACCC
>VOQJ01045231.1:0-10910 GCA_015052665.1 Apistogramma diplotaenia | reverse complement strand
CAGTTCCTGTAAGATGAAGGCATTGAAGCTATCGACTGGCCCGCCTGTTCTAGAGACCTGAATCCGACTGAGCACATCTGGGACATCATGTCTCGCTCCATCCACCAACGTCATGTCGCACCACAAACTGTCCAGGAGTTGGTTAGTCCAGGTCTGGGAGGAGATCCCTCAGGAGACCACCTCATCAGGAGCATGCCCAGGCATTGTAGGGAGGTCATACAGGCACATGGAGGCCACACACAATACTGAGCCTCATTTTGACTTGTTTTAGGGACATTACATCAAAGTTGGATCAGCCTGTAGTGTGTTTTTACACTTTAATTTTATGTGTGACTCCAAATCCGGGCCTCTATTGGTTAATAAATTTGATTTCCATTGATGATTTTTGTGTGATTTTTGTTGTCAGCACATTCAACTTTGTACAGAACAAAGTATTCAATGCGAATATTTCATTCATTCAGGTCTAGGATGTGTTATTGGAGTGTTCCCTTTATTTTCTTGAGCAGTGTATATTGATTTGGAGATGCTGGTTCTTTGGAATGACTGCTTGTCAGCGAGGATGTCCAGTTAAAATGTGGGTGACTCCTGGTTGAAAGGAGGCATCATATTTTTCTCAAACTACAGCTGTACAGCTGTGGGTGTGTCATTTTCTATGAGTTCAGATTTATAACACAAATAAACTTGTGTCCATGTCTGGAAGTGTTTTCTCAGTCCTGCAGAACCTGCAGAGCCTTCTATAGTCACTCGGTCGACTCTTTGCAGGGGCAAAGCAAAAATGAATGTCATGTATGTTAATGTGCTCGGACTGTTCCACTGTTGTGAGTTCTGTCCTCTGTAGTGTCACATTAATGGCCACTAATGATGCATGTGGTGCTTTCTGACTGTCCGGCTACATGGAAGCTCCTCGTTTTGTGCAGACTGGGAGGAAACCAGCAGCTGATTTGTGATGGCATTGGTTCCACAGTGTGACAGTAAACATCTCATTGACACTGATGAGACAAATTGGTGCTAATCAAAGGATTCAGGTTTTTGTGGCATTTTGGAAGATTGGTATGTGGAGCAATTGTAACTTCTTCCACCTTGTAAAACACATTTAACTGTTAAAAACAAAGTATAAATGTAGTTTATTTATGGTGCTTTATGGTATTGGCTATTTGATATGGGCTTTTTCTTTGTGATTAAATAACTGCCTGTTAAAGAAAATTCATGCTGTTTCTAAAATCATGTGCTTCCATTCTACACTCGGTATTTTACGTGCAGGACTACATGAGGGTAAGGATGGGAAGCTTGGTTAGAAGCTGGATTTGGGATGAGCTGTACTTTGATGGCTTGAAATGTGGGAAAGTTCTCAGCTATGTCCCCTCTGGTCTGGGTTTCCTGTATCTGCTGTCACTGGCAGCATGACGACATTTCCGGGGCTTCTGGGCTGTTTCTGTCCAGCAGCAGAAGAAATAAATGACTTTTTAATCACTCTGTCTGTTCTCCATGTATTTATTTCTATTTCACGGAACACTGAACAATGCATAAATGCCATAATGCTGATCTTACATTTCCATGCATCAAATCTTTTCTGAACAGATCTGGGCTCATTTCGGTACTTTTGATCCTAAGGTTCAGTTAATGTGGCTTCCTGCAAGTGTTCCATGGAGCACATGTCAGATGTCTCAGTACGTCTGACTTCTGGCCCGTGTGACAGACCTGGGGCTGAGTTGAGACAGCTCGACTCACCTTTATTAACCAAGATTAAATGCAACCCAGAGAAAATTGCATACTTGGGCCGAACATTGGTTGCTTTCTGTGTGTATTTGGCTGGTCTTCAGTGAAAACCAGGATTGCTGAGCTGGATGAACCAGACAGAAGTTCATTTCTAGCAAATCTACATGAAAGAAAGAGTTCACACATCATGGGATCTTGTTCAAAAATCAGATAAATGATGGTAAAATGGAGCATCAGGTGGGCCAGCCAATCATGGATACAAGTATAAATTCAACAATGATAAATTCTGCGGGAATGGGAAAGTGTGCAGACGTTCAGAAGTGTTTGGAAGTCTGCCGCTGAGCTTTGACATGCTGACATATTTCTTGGTGAACTTCAGCAGCAGCCTCACTCCAGTCTCAGTGTCTCCAAACGTCAAAACCAAAAATCCTTCTGTCAGCTCAGATTTCTGACAGCCGGTCTTCCTCTGAATGTCAGACTGATGTGTTACTGTGACCAGCAGACCTGCCAGTCAAGATGAGGGCAGCACAGACTGAACACGTCAGCCTGAGTCAGCGTCACATGTTCACAGCTGCTGAATTCCAAACCATCTCCTGAACTGATGCTGCCCCATGTGACTGATATGTTTGGTCTGTAATTTAACCTTTAAAGGTTTTTAACTTCTTTTACACTTCTATCATTTTGTCGGCTAATCATCTTCTGCAGCAGCGCCATTTGGAGAATTTGGGCAAACAGTAATAAACCTTTGTTTCTTTGCTCACTATAAAAGCCACTAGACTACACAAAGCCCCTAAAAACTGAAAGAAGGTGAAAATGCAAGTTTGAGCACCAATAAAAAAGCAGATGTTTTTTCAGTTTACTGGTCTGGAGCAATCCTCCAACAGGTTGGAACCAAGAGTGGATGGCCCACCTAATCCACCCCAAGGTCAGACCATAAATGCTCAGAGAAACTACAAAACCCCAGAGCTCCATCTCAGATTCAACAGGCGTGTTAAAGGTTCAAGTTCATGACAGATCAGAAAAAGACTGAGCAAATATGTTTTTTATGGAAGAGCTGCAGGAGAAAACCTCTAAGAGAACATGGGAGCACAGCACGAGTTTGCAAAGCAGAACCTGAATAGATCAAAAGACTTCTGCAACAATGTCCTTTGGCCAGAGAAGACCAAAGTGCAGATGTTTGAGAGAGCTGTGCATAAATGAATTCTGCAAACCTCAATGAACTAAAGTGATGCTGTGAAGAAGAGTGGGTCAGGATTCCTTGATAAAGATCTGTGAGACTCATAAAGTCATATACAAAACCATTTTTTCAAGTAATCGTGGGGCGGACTTAGTATTTTGCACACTGCTTCTGCATTTTGACTTAATCTTTGTTGGTGTAATATGTCACATGCTCATCTCAATTTGTATTGATTTTACAACCTGCTAAAGACTAGATTTGTTTTTGTCCTCTGATGTCAGACACCAGTAGAATGCTTGAAATGTAGAGTTTCAAAATAAAATCACCCACAAAGTCACAGCAATTCACTCTAAGATGCTTTAAAACAGGGCAATTCAATTAGCAGCCCGGGAACCACGTCCGACCCCTGGAAGCCCTTTGACTGCTGCCCCAAAGACTGAACTCTAAGCCACTGTGCAATGAAAGCCCGTCAGTATTAAAAGAATAAAACATTCGGAGGCACCATGAGAAACACCGAAGGGACAGAGGAGAGGATGACTAAGGTGCAGAGCCTGCTAGCATCTTATAACAGGAGTTGTTCCACATTATTTTTTATTAAACATATGTGCTGAATAGATGCCTTCTTAAAAATATTCTGGTCACGGTTCAGACCGAATGTTAAAATTTGCAATGCACTTAAATTATTTTGCTCATCAATAAATGATACAGTATAAAGCTTTTATTTTGAATTCCTTTATTTATTTTTATGATTTAGTTCAGGCGGTAGCATATTTAGCATTAAGTCTCAAGAAATAATATTAGTTAGAGGTCTTTTCAAGTCAACTTATTTAGCTGCATTTTTTAAAGCAGAAAACAACAAACAGTCTGGCTGTGGCAATAATGCCACTGCGATTTCTCAAGAAATCACAGTCCATTTACAGGTGGCACTTTTTGAAGCATTCACAAAAATAAAGCCGTTCAAATCTTACTCTGCTACAGCTGAATTTTGAACATTTTTCTTCCGGTTACGTGATCGCTGTAACAACAAAAGCAGTTTTAGTAACACTGTAAGAAGAGTGTGAACGGGGCCGTAACGAGAGCTCTCAGCTATCACAGATGTGCAGTTCTAGTTTCAGCTCATTGTTCAGCTGAGAATTTGTTTCAGCCACGAGCTGTAAAAACAAAGAGCTTTTGTGCTCGACCTGCACAGCAGCAGCCAGATTTCCCTCAGGAGTTGGTGGAGAGGGGAAAAAAAAGACAACAAATGTCAGGTTTAGACGTTTCATTTCTGCTGCTCCTAAAAAAAAAAGTGATTTTCTCTCAAACAGACTTGATTATATTAAAAGTTCTAAAGAAAACTAAAGTTTGAGAATCTCCTTTGCAGGGTGCTGGGCTTGAACCCAGAGCAGCAGGTTAATGAGACACATCATTCAAAATATCATTGTTTCCAACCACCAAGTTACATTTGCATACTGAGGGAAAACCAGAATGTTTATTCTGAACCTCAGACGCTGTCGCGACTCACTGCTGCTCATTCGATGTCTCAAACACTGAACTAGGCTCCAGTTTCTTCCTGCAAATAATACTTGAGCAGTTCCCGTTTACTGTGCACAGATTAAACTTCTACCATCACACGTCAAATTGCTAGAATGGGTAATTATCATCTTTTCATAAATGTGACCCATTTGATAAATTACTGTACGTTTACTTCAGGCTGAGGTCTGAACAAAGCCAGTCCATGTCCCCGTGTCAGGGGTTCAAATGCATCTTATCAATGGTTTGAGGGAGACTCAAGGGGACATTTTACAGGTTGTATAAATTCTGTATCATTGATGAGACAAAGAATTATGTTCTCAGTGTGAGATTCAATTAATGCTCCAGCACTCAGACTTGGAAATGGGTCCTTCCAGGCTGAAGTTCAATGAGTTCACCGTGCAAAACAAAAATGGTTGATGAGAATTTATTTTAGCTCAAACTTCAGTTTTCCCTTCATCTCATGAGACCTTTGACCCCTCAGATTCAGTCACTTCTGGAGACTCGCTTGGTGTTTTGATACCAGTGATGGGGAGAAGCTGCTTTAAAGTAAATGGTAAATGGACTAGTTCTTGTATAAGCGCTTTTCTACTATTCCGAGCACTCAAAGCGCTTATACAACATGTTCACATTCACCCATTTACACCACATTCATTCAAACACTTCCATGTTTGACGATGAGGTTGTTATTGTGGGCCGGACTGCAGTCATGGGTGTAGAGGCAGTACAGGAGGGGGCTCAGCACACAGCCCTGTGGGGAGCCAGTGCTCAGTGTGGGGGTGTAGGAGAGATGGGGGCCAAGTCTCACAATCTGGGGCCGGTTGGTTAAAAAGTCCTTTATCCAGGAACATGTGAGGGGAGAGGTCCAGGGAGTGTAGTTTGTTGGTGAGAATGTCCGGGATGATGGTGTTAAAAGCTGAGCTGAACTGTAATCCACAAAAAAATCCACAAAGACAAAGACAGCAGGAAATACAGAATTTGGACTCGTGAGTTCAGTTCCACACAGACTCCAGGCCTCATTGTTATACTTGATATATTAGATGCAAAATGCTGAGCGTAAGAGTGGCATTGATATTGGTTGGTGAAGCACCACTTTAGCTAACATTAGTTGGGTGCTCTGTTCACCTTTTGCATCAGTCATGAGTTCAAGTCACATCATAGCTTACAAACATAGATGTAGTCACCATCAAGCCACCTGCTGGTCTGTAAAGCTGAGCATCTTCATCATCACTGCTTTTCTGAAAGCAAACAGCTATTCTACAGTCTCATTTCACAGGCATTAGAACAGGGTGAGAATTTAAAAGTGTAACACTGGCATTTCACTCTGATAAGAAGCTGCGTACCAGGCAGAGCAGAATTCACTTCATTTTCACTTTTATCTTTCATTCTGCTTTCATCACAAAGAGATCTATATTTGTACACTTTCTGTGAGCCTTGTATTGTAAAATGAGTTTTTCTTTTGTTCCACCTGCCATTCCCTTCAACATCTGAGACAAAAGGTGCAGGAGCCAACCAAGTTCCTGTTCATAAAACCTGGAGCTCTGTTTTTAGTATGAGAGAGGTTTGGACTCCATCTGCATCCTCCAGGCTGGCCTGTTGGGCTGCATCTGCCTTTGGAAATATGCATGAAAAGGAGAAATAAAAAAATCAGCGTTAGGATTTATTATTTTTCTGTGGGCTTTTTAAAGAACAGCCAAGCTGCATTAATGTTGAATCTGTTACATCTTCCAATCATTCCAACAGTCTTTCACGGAGGAGTTTAGAGGTGTTCCAAACTGCCCTGAACGCAGCACTAACCACTGACTGGCAGACTGACAACAGGTGAAGTTCATTTTGAAGAGGCGGAGCACCAATATAAGCACTGAGCACAGAGTGTCTGTTGGGCTGCTACTTCTAACCTGCTGTAGTTGAACTGTGTTTTGCTGTTTGAGATTTAAGTGCGATGCTTGACTTTGTTCTGAGGTTTGTTTGGCTCTGTGGTTGCTCAGTGATTTGTCTGTGTGCTTGTATTTACAACTCTCATCTTAACAGGGTTTCTTGGATTTGGTTCCTGCTCTTCAGCAGTGGAGCTTGTTTCCCTACAATAGTTAAAGGCAAGTTTTTAATTCTAGAACACTTTTAAAAACTGGCCTCTCGTGGAGTGAAAATCTTCTTTTGAAACAACTTGACCAGCCAGTAAACTTCTCCTTCTACTATTTCCCTTCCTATTACTCAAACTTCCATGCTTTAATGAGGCTTGATATTAAAAGTTCAATGATAAACTTGCTCTAAACATATTCCTGGTTTCAGATGAACTTGGTGCTGGTGGCTGGATTTCTGGCAGTGGGGGGCTTGAGGCTGGTAGATCTGGTAGTGAAGGAGCTACAGCTGGAGGCTTTCATGGGTCCTCAGTTCCTGGTGGTTTTCATTGGGTTGTTGCTCCTGCAAGGGGAGCTCTTCATTCCGACTCTCAGAACTGGTTACCACCTCATTCTTTCCCCGACTTCAACGCCTGGTACTCCTATGACGTGCCACTGGGCATGGTCGCACAACCTCGCCTGCTGCCTTCATCCTATATCATCCAGTCTGGAAATGGCTACCAGCGAGGAAGAGAAGCCCTTTCTTACACCAAATACTCTGATGATACATTTGGTCCTTTTCCTATAACACAGTATCTAGAAAATGTCCCTGAGACTGGATCTCAAAGGACATATATCTGAGGTAAGGGGCTGCTTACAAACATCTAAAGCTTGAGCTCTCAAAACCTGTTTAATAACTTGACTTTGTTTCTGCAGGTGATGCTGAGCCTCAGCTATGCAAGAACTGTCAAACTTTGAACATTAAACTACTAAAAACACTGCACTGATTGTCAGTCCATCTGGGTTGTAGATATTGCAGTGAGCCGAACATGAACAAACCTTGGTTCCTGACACTGACACGTTTCTTAGTTCTGACTCGCTTCCTTTTAGTTATCAGTTGAAAGTGATGGGACCACTGGGCCGAGGCTCTGGGTCATGTGTTGAGGACTCCAGGAAGTCTCATATGACACACATTGACACTTGCTTTGTTCAGGGCGAGTGACATTACATGTGACGTCTGCCAGCCTTACTGATTCAGGTAGCATTTTGTATGTTTGCGTAACATATGAACATATCTAAAATGCAGTGGATTCCTACAAAGTGTGTTGGTGTTTGATCAGTTTGCTGTGACAAAGGAGCTTGAGTTAATGGAACAGCTAAATGTTGAAGGGTTTCCCTGTATGGCAACACTTTGAGCTGATCTCTCCCAGTCAGGTATTATACTATATACATGATGCACATATATACAACATAATGTGCTAATAAATAATAAAATGTTACTACTATAATATCTTATAGACTATAAGTTATAGTCTTATTTTTATTCCAAGGTGTGCAGCTGGTGTGGAACAGCAGCACCTCATCTGTAGGTATCATCTAGGCCAGGCATGTCAAGCTTGCGGGCCGCTTCCGGCCACGCCCCCCACTTCCGGCCAAGAATTGGCATTAAAAATATAGTACAAATTGGCCCTTTAAGTTACTTTATTGACATTCCACTCAACCTTCTTAACTGGAAGAGAAGGTGACATGCCTGATCTAGGCAGAGGTGTGTGTATGTGCATATCCAAGCTTGCTGTGGTATACTTGTGTAGCCCCGCCTCCTCAGTATCATGTGAAAGGGTTTTCTAAAAAGAGAAATCAATTAAGTGAAATTTCTTAATAAAAATGAATAGTCACATCACCCCCGTACTCATAAACACAATCACTGTCCCAAGTTTTGAAAATACTGCAACAGTTTGAACAAACACACTGATTTCAGTGATGACTGAAATCATACTGACATGTTTTCTGACATTCATAGAATTCTATTACCATCACACACACACACTAACCAAAAACAGATGAATGAAAAATTAACAATATTAAGGTGCATTTATTTCTAGTCTTGGCAGTGATTATTCCCATGCTGACACAGTTGCAGAACAGAGGCCATGCGAAATAGCTGAAATGATATTAAAGCTTTTGACCAGGAGTGTGGTTTGTGTGCACATGAAGCCATGAGAAATGAACCATTTTTTTTTTAAACCAACTGGATGGAAAGCTTTAAAGCTTCACGAGGCTTCATCTGCCCATCATTAGTAGATGGATAAAATATTTCAAAACTCCAAGCTGAACTGAATGCTGCATAACCTTGGGCTCAGGTGTGGTCAATGAATGTAATTGCAGGTGGTGCACCAATATAAAGCCAATGGCAACTACGCACAGTCTCACAGTCTGTCTGTATCAGTGTCCATGTTACTGTGCCCAACCTGCTGTAGGTGAACTGTGCTGCCTTTTGAGACTAAAGCATGGTGCTTGAGCTTGTTTTAAGGTGAGCTGTGGAATTGATCTTTTTAGGTGTTTTAGGTGTTTATTCATCTACTGTTGTTTTATTATTATTATAGAGTTTCCTGGATCTGTTCCTTGCTTTTTAGCATTGGAGCTTGTTTCCCAGCATCACCAAATGGTAAGTGTTGCCATACCTGTGAACTTATAACCTTCCAGAAACTTGAATTAAACTTTATTTCACAAGCTTACATTTAGCTGAAATCTGTCCAGATTCAGGTCAAACTAGTTCAGATGTAAGTCCCAGTGCTGAAAGGTTTGGCACTGGCCCTGGACCTGGACCTGACAGCTCTGCAGGAGGCTGGTCCTTTGGTGCTGGTGGCTTGACCAGAGGAGGGTCTGGCCCTGGGAGCTCTGTGGGAAGCTGGTCCTTGAGTGCTGGTGGCTCTGGAGCTGGAAGCAGGATCTCTGGTGTCAGCGGCCACACTGGAGAGGTTGCCCCGAGCTGGGCTAGTAGTAGTTCATTTGTTGGGGGCTTTCCTCAACATCGTGCAGTGAGCTCTCCCTTGTTCCACACATGGAACTGGATACCTTCTCGTCACTTCCCTGACTTCAGTGCCTGGTATACTTATAAGGTTCCAGTGAGCATGGTTGCACCACACCCTCAAATGCCTTCATCCTATGTTGTCCAGTCTGGAAATGGCTACAAGCGAGGAAGAGAAGTCCTTTCCCACTCAAAATACTCTGACAATGTTCTTGGCTACCCTCCCAAGAGTCCTGTACTGCCACAGTACCCCGGAGTGTTCCAGTGACTGGATCTTAATGGACAATGTTCTACTGAGGTAAGCTATGAGCAGCAAAGCCTTAATGACTGAAAGTGCTTTTGGTGACTGACCTCTCTTGATTTCTGCAGGTGAAACTGAAGAGCAAGTATCAGATCTTCAAGAAACATTTAGAGATGGAATAAATTTTTTAATATTCTGGGTATTTTGTGTATTTCATTGTGATTGGAATGGTTCAAAGTCTGTTTCACCTCCTGTCCAAGTAAGTTGCTCGCACTTGACAGTGACAAGTGGGAAGAGAAAAACTCCTTTTTAATAGGGAGAAACCTTTGGCAATCACTGTGATTAAAGGACACACCCTGGTCAAAATGACTAACATTCAAGTGTTACTGGAGGCCTAGGCAATGCCATCCAGAGTAAGTATCTGGTTAGACACTGTTTATAAGGTTTATGGGACAGAGTACAAGAACTTCAGTTTTACCTGAATTTGGAAGCAGAAAGTTGGGTCATCCCAGCCGTTGTCTTTAAAACATCCCTGCAGTTTAGCTAACTGTATGTCAGCTGTCAGTTGATTGTGACTGCTGATGTTTCTGGCTTCACATTTCTAAGAAAACCAGCTGCCAGTAATGTGGGCAGCATGGTGGTATGGTGTCTAGCACTTCTGCCTCACACCAAGGTCCTAGGTTTGATTTCAACTTGGCATGTCTGCATGGGTTTTCCAGTTTGCTTCCACAATCTAAAGACATGCAGTTACTGGGCTTAGATTAATTTGTGATTCTATAGCTGTGAATGGTGACAGGCTGGTGACCTGTACACGGTGCACCCTGCCTCTCACCGTGTGAGTCCTGGGATAGGCTCCTGAACACACCGCTCCTGGTATCCGAGCAACACCAGCCCAGAATACTCAAAGTATGACAACTGCAAAAAAGAATTTATGGGTCATTACTTTACTTGTGAGAAAAGACAAGAAGGTAATATTTACAGATGGGCAGGCTTGAACAGGTGAGGTAAGCATGAAATAGTTGACTAATCAACCATCCATCCATCCATTCTCAACCGCTTATCCCATTCGGGGTCGCGGGGGGCTGGAGCCTATCCCAGCTCACATAGGGCGAGAGGCAGGGTACACCCTGTACAGGTCGCCAGCCTGTCGCAGGGCCAACACAGAGACACAGACAACCATTCACACTCACATTCATACCTATGGGCAATTTGGAGTCACCAATTAACCTAACCCCAGTAAGTGCATGTCTTTGGACTGTGGGAGGAAACCGGAGTACCCGGAGGAAACCCACGCAGGCACGGGGAGAACATGCAAACTCCACACAGAGGGAGGCCTGGGCCAAGGTGGAATCGAACCCAGGCCCTCCAGATGTCATTCTCTGTGAGGCAGCAGTGCTA
>VOQJ01045228.1:0-10742 GCA_015052665.1 Apistogramma diplotaenia | reverse complement strand
TTCTTCTTCTTGTGGGTTTAACCAAGAAACCAGCTTAGTGCTGCGTTAGCGCCACCTACTGGAATAGAGTGGATCAGAAGTTAGAAAAAACCCTCAGATCTCGTTGCTGTGACAGAAGTGGATCATCGCTGACATGTTTCCACGCCTCCGCCGCTCTCCTCTCTGCCGTCTCTGTGAGTTTACTGTTCAGAGTTTCAGCTGTTTTTTCTCTACTTCAGATCGCTATGACTGCAGATCGCTATGACCGCAGATCGCTATTACTTCAGGTCGCTATGACCGCAGATCGCTATGACCGCAGGTCGCTATGACCGCAGGTCGCTAGCTAGTGCCGGTGTTAGCATTAGCGATCGTCTGGAAGGACCCCTTCCCCGTTAAATATTCTTTATACTTTAATTCCTGATTGGTGGCTAAATATAGGCCTGCAGTAGAAACGTATTCAGGAGGATGCTTGTGATTACAAAGCATTACGATTTTACTCTCACGTAGCTCCCAGTTTTTAACAGATACTGAGAACACAGCAGCAGCAGCAGCTGTTTTAGCTGCAGTCTGTCTGCAAAGACACGCAGCTGTTGTAATGCCACAGTGACTATGTCAATTTTGATATATAATCACCCCAAACTTTTCATTACAGACAAATGTTTATTCAATTCAATTTTATTTATACAGCGCCAAATCACAACAAATAGTCGCCTCATGTTTTTTTTTTTAATTACAAAATCACAAAATGCTGTGGACTCTCTGCTGCTTTACTCCAGACTGTATGATCACAGTCACATGACTGAAGTTTTTTTCTGCTTAGGTGTGAAAATAAACTTATATGAAGCCATGTGTTTCCCAAGTAAACTGATGGATGTTTGGCACATGACTGGCTAGAGGGGATCTTGGCAGAGAGAAGAACAGTGAGACCAGAGTGACGGCAGATTAGGGATCATGTTTGGAACAAGATGGCTGCTTCTTTGCTGCAGGGGCGGAAAAACTGTGCCGTGCAAGATCCACTCAGTTTGAAGTATTTCCTGTAAAATGTGTCCACAGAAAATTTTGAGGATTAAAGGATTGTTGGCATTTGCAGCACATCCACATATTTATGAATATGCAATTCACTACAGACAACAGCACTGTTATAGAATAAAACTGGTGTTTGCAGGAAAAATATTGTCAAACATGTTCACAGACTCTTCAAGTCTCCTGCAAGCGAAAGAAGGAGACATCCAATGAGAAATGTGTTTGTAAACTGCTGCTGAAAGTAGTTCAAGTAATATTTGCCGCATTTATACTTCAAGTAGCAACAGTAAAAATGCTGTTCATGCACGTTTCAGTTATTTCACCGTATTAAAATACTGCATTGCCTTCATCTTATCCTCTCATACAGTAGTTTATTTACTGACATACAAATCTGCAGAATGACTAATAAAGCTGTCAGAAAAATCTAGTGGAGCAGAAATGCTAATAATTCAGTCTGACATGCACGAAGTACAGAAGTATGAAGAAGACTAACAACAACAGCTTTAGTGGAATCAGTCTGAGCTCCTTAAAGCACAAACTACTGAAGAAACAAAAAGATGAGAGACTACAAATTATTCAGACCACTGCTTGTGATTAATCATCTTTGTCATTAAAATGTGGAAAATAATGAGAAATGTAAACAGTGAACATGGGTTTAGTGTAAGCTGATACAGAGACGTCTGCTGGGAGAAGAGGAAAAACAACAGGTTCAGCGCTCGTCTGCTGTTGGGAACAACACGATAATGAGTCGTATTTTGTGACACAGCCGCTCCACTACAATGAAAACGAATGCAGGTCTGCTAGAACACAGAACCAGTTCTTTTGGGAACAGCCGCAGTGGCAATTCTTGTTCTTGTTCCAGCTCAAATACTCCTTCCTTTTCTAACACCTATTAGTGGTCAGGTGCATCACAGCAACACACACACGTCACTACAAACACTCACGAAGGGCAAAAAGTAAAGTTAGAAAAGTGTAGGTTACAGTTCCCATGCTTAATGGTCACCATACTGACCACATAACGGATGGCAAAGACCACAAACCAATTCTTAGCTAGCAGCAGAGGTACTGATGCTAGCAGCTAGCTAACAATGAGTTTGCGTTTGGATTTTTTCAAATTATGCATTTTGCTTATGTCATGGCATTGTTTGGTATGTATGCATGTTTGATAATTGTGTTTAATCTAGCGTTATGTCTGTGGTTAGAGGCACACCTACTGTAGCATGACAATCAGTGAAAAGTGCACATCTTTTTGTGTTCCGCCATTGCTTCACTGCAGGAATTCACACACTAACTCATCTCATCTCAGTACAGTACTCATGTCAAGGCATTTTATATAGTAAGGTAAAGACCCTGCAGAGAAAACTCATCAATCAAACGACCCCCTATGAGCAGCACTTGGCAACAGCGGGAAGGAAAAACTCCCTTTAAAAGGAAGAAACCTCCAGCAGAACCAGGCTCAGGGAGGGGCAGCAAGGGCCGGTTGGAGATGAGGGGTGGGGGGGCGGGACAAGAGACACACTGTGATAGAAAGAGGCAGAATGCCACTGGGCAGCTGGACTAAGAAGAGCAGGCCTCCACCCAAACGAACAGGGACAAACTGGGATGTACCAGCTCCATGCAACCAACCGGCACTCAGAACCGACAGTTTGAAATCAATGTGATTCTTCGCTTCAAACTGCAGATATCTGAGCAACACGACTGGCTTCATGTTTGCTGATACAAGCGCCACCTTCCGAGTGACAGAAGTTTCTAGAGCAGGGGTCCTCAATCCCAGGCCTCGAGGGCCGGTGTCCTGCAGGTTTTGGATGCAACCTGCTTCAACACACCTGAGTCAATTAGCAGGACTCTGGAGAACTTAACTGCAGACTGAGGAGGAGATTCAGCCATTTGATTCAGGTGTGTTGAAGCAGGTTGCATCCAAAACCTGCAGGACACCGGCCCTCGAGGCCTGGGATTGAGGACCCCTGCTCTAGAGATTATATCTGGAGTTTTATCATAAAGTCCACATTAAAATGACAGATTTTGACACAACAGCTTAAGGACAGAAACATTTTACTCACCAACCTGACTGCTCAGATCCGTGGATGCCGCAACATCCCTGGAAAACGTCCTGTAGAGAAAGAACAAGACATTCAGATGACCACAGTCTCAAATCATCTTAGAAACACTCTGATTTGGGTACTATGTCTGATAAACTGAGCTGCCAGCAGCTAGTTAGCTTAGCTCAGTAAAGCAATGCAGAGTGAGAGTAATCAGCTAGCTTCCACCACCAGTTAAATCCACCTTTAAAACTCATTGACATCTTTATGGATTTCTGATGGTATTAAGAAAAAAAGGAGTTTCGGTGCATCTATGTGCATACAGGTGGTGTGCTAGAAAATCCACTTGTGTCCATGATCATTGTTTCCCACTAAATCACTGCTAGATAGCCTGAAAGGTAATAAATATATGTATATTTCCAGGTTCAGTTCTGTTATCTTCAGCAGTCTGGATGGTGACAAGGACCTGGACGGTTGGCAGCATCATACTGACGGGTGTTTGCAGCGAGTCGTCATGGGGACGAGCAAAGGAGCTCCATCCACAAAGAAAGTGAAGAATCTGTTTCGGTCAAAAAGCTTGGGGACGAGGTTACGTCTAACTGAAATGACTTTGATTACTTCTGAGTTGTCTAATGATTTTAATCGTTGTTACAATCATTTTAATGTTTATGACTTTACTGAGAAGCTTTCGGGTTTAGAAGAAGATGCCAGCGTACACACTGAGAGTGGAACTGTTGTTAATCTTTGGTTTACTGAGGAGAGGAAATGCTCTGGTGGCACAGAGCCCTGCAGCTGGCAGCCATCTTTCATCTTTTTAAACATGCCTCTCCAGACCCCACTGTGGCTCCCTCAGCTTTGGAAAGCCTGCATCATTGTTCCTGTCGCCAAAGGTAGGTAACGAAAGTCTCAATGATTTCAGGCCTGTTGCCCTTACTTCATTAACAATGAAGAGGTTTGAAAAGATCGTTAAGGAAGTCCAATTATCTAGACTTAAAGAACATCTGGTCCCACTGACACGCCTGTAGATCAGGCAGGAGAGTGCAGGGTGCAAGCCTGTTGTTAACTGTATTCAACCACATATTTTCTCTAAGAAATTCCAATGTTTTTCTTGTATTGGCTTCATATGTTGGTTGATAGACTTTCAGCTGCCACTCTCAGTGGGTGAGGGTCGACTCCTTCTTTCCGATGTCCTCTGTTTCCAGTCCTCAGGGCTGTGTTCTTTCACCCCTTTTTTTATTTTATATACCAATAATTGTCACAGCCAGAATCCACAGCGCCACAATATTATACTCTGCTTCTGTCCCTCCTCTGCAGTGATGACCCCGACCACAGGCCTGACTGGTGCGAGTCCTCCCTTTTAAACATCAGTGTTTCTAAAACGAAGGAGACGGGCGCTGACTTTAAGAAAGGCAGTGCGGCCTCCATGTCTGTGGTTATTTCTGGGGAAATGTTGAGGTCGTGAACCTTTAAACACCTGGGAACAGGCTGACATAGACTCACTGTGAAAAGGCTCATCAGTGGATGTACAGGAGCGCCACGGTTTGGATTTTTAAATGTGAAGAACAGGAATAAGCTGCTGGGGGTTGTAAAGGTGTGCAGAATAATTGCTGAGCAACCTCCTGTAAGCTGAGGTCAGACTGATCCTGGCAGGCCACCGGCTGCAGCAGGAGTTCAGCTCCAACATGCAGGACAAATAGATGAAGGGAATCTTTAGTCCCAGCAGCGACTCGGTGTTTCAGAGATCTGCTGTGATTGTTGTCGTGGTACAACTGTTCCTCTGTTTCTTTTTGTACTCCTGGCAGTGGAAATAATTGCCCTTGGGGGACAATTAAGAGCTTTTAGTTAGCACACCTGCCTGTACTGAGCCTCCAACAGGTGATCCGTCGGGAGTGGAGACATACCTCCCACCCTCCACAGCCATGTTCCACAGGCGCAAAGCTCAGCAGGCCACAGACCCAGGCCCAGCTGTAAGCATACACACATAGGCATACACAGAAACACACACAAGACAGCTACTAGCCAACACACACTCTTTAGACAGTAAACTGGATGAAATACAGCCTGAGAGGGGTTACAGGCAATGACCAGCTACAAGCCCCCTCCACAGGCCTGCAACAGCAACCTGCCTGTTCAGAAGTTCCCCTCCCCTCCTGGCAGCCAGGTGTCTCCAGACAGCCTGAGGAGAACCTGCAGCGGGATCAATGCCCCCAAAGCTCCTGCTCCCCACAGCATACCAGGTCGTGTGCAGAGAGACGGCCTCGAAACCACCACCCTCATCCCTGTGCCAAATATGCCGTCACCACCTGTTTCAATGACTACCGTCCAGTTGCACTCACCTCCGTCCTCATTCAACATCTCAAAGCTGTCTCCCCCCCACCCGCCCCTCCCTGGACCCCTTTGTTGGTCAAATCATTGATGATGCCATTTCCACTGCCCTCCACTCAGCCCTCACTGATCTGGACAATAAAGACGGCCATGTTCATGGACTTCAGTTCAGCATCCAACACAACAGCTCACTCTTACCCTGGACCAGCTGGGGCTGAACACCTCCCTGTGCAACTGGGCTTCCTGACTGGGAGCAGCTTAGGTGCCACAGCTCTGTCTCAGGGCAGTGAGGAGGCGGCAGAGGGACGGCTCGTGGCAGGAAGACGCTGCCTTCACCTGCTCGTCGCTCTGCCACAAAGGCAGCTGCACACGTGCAATGAACTCAGAGCATGTTAATGAGGACGAACGTCATCACTGCAGCACCGTGAGCGCGTGATTAGAGGAACAAATGCTCTCTTTTTCCATTTGTAGCATAAGTCACGGCACAAACCTGCTCCATTAAACCTCAGAAATGCAACATTTCATACAAAAAGCAACAACAGAAAAGCTTGAAAAAGAAAACTGTATCTGAAGTTATTACACCTTATTACCTGAGCTCCATCCTCTCCATCCTCTCTGTGTCCTTCTCCACCCTCAAATCAAAAGTCCAGTTCCTTTAAAAACATCTAACCACCAACATTTTAAACACAACTGTCATTATTCTAAACTTCCTGCCAGGCATCTCAGACATGAGACTGGATTGATTTCTAACACCGCCGATCGGAGCTCACTGAGCTTTCTCAAAGTGCGCAGCAGTGATTCGTTCTTCCGAAGTGCTGCACGTATGAGCATTTTTCCAGCTGGTTCTGCAGTTTGCTGCCACAGAGACTGTGTTCACTTCCTTCTGTATATTTTAGAGACAGATCTGCAGGGCTTAGCTCAAAGAACAGATGTTTTCAGTGCACAAAGCAACTCTTCATTTTCATTTCATCTTCAAGTTGAAAGAACATATCAAAACCTGCAATTTACAAAATTCACAATATCATTAATCACAACTTTAGCCATCATCAACTTGCAGTTTTCCTTCCAGTTCTCCACGAAGCTGCTCATGAACACAGGGACGAACCAAAGAGCTCCTCATGCCGTGACATTCACACACATGTGCACGTGTGTGTGTGAGCTGTAAAGGCGGTGTAAGGCAGGGCGCGTGTCTCGTGTTAGAGACGACACTCAGCTGTTTACCACAGTGACAACTGCAGGGAGGCACCAGACCAAAGGGCGGCAGCGGGTGAACCAGCAGAATGGACTGGAATCCCAGGACTCCGCTGTACGGCTGCCATGTGTGTGATCCACCGCTGTGTGCGTGTGTGTGTGTGTGTGTGCGTGTGTGTGTGTGTGCAGTATAAGCTCCCTATGCCCTTTGTCAGACTTGTTGGTCTAGTGAAATGCTTCTATGCACATGTAGCTTCTGCCCTTTTGCAGATGTCCACGTAAGTGTGTTTGTGTGTTTGTGTTTGTGTGTTTGTGTTTGTGTGTTTGTGTTTGTGTGTTTGTGTGTTTGTGTGTCCTTTCAGAGCTATAATGAGGTCTTGGGGGACACTGGCCCTCCTGTCTGTCTCTCTGACAAACATCACACACACTGTCAGCATCTTGACCGTTACAACACACACACACACACAATTATGCACAAAATAGCTGATGATATGAGTCTGTATTTCAGTGTCAGAAATCAGACACTGTTAGGGGGGATGGAGGAAGTCTCATTAGTTAGAGTGTTGCTCACGTTACGGTAACATGAGAGCAAGTGAGAGGCACTCTGTGGATGACTTCATGCTGACTTTTCCAGATATCTGGAATTGATTTATGACTAGACGTATTAGTAATTTTAGATATCTTAAATTACATTCTGACTAGTCAGAATGACGTTTGCGATATCTAAAATGTAATTTAGTCAAATGGTCAGATTTTATGTTAAAACGAGCTGCCATAGAACAGCGCCCTGCAGCTGTGACGTCAGCTCTGACGGGTACGTCCGTCAGTGCGTCGCCTCGGTAACCTGTTAATGTCTGTACAGGAATGTTCCTGTTAGTTTAGCTGTCAGAAACAAGCTCTCAGGGAGGATGTTTGCTAAGCTGCACCATTTCAGCCACGTTAGCTAACGAGTGCAGGACAGCAGGAGCAGCTACGTCGCCTCCAGCTTGTTCTTTAATGCTAGCAGGAAACCTCTTCATGAACTGAAGCTTCTGTAAACCTTTCAGCTGTTTGGGATGGAAAAATCTTTTTGATTTTTCATTTAAAAATGACATTTGTATTCACTTTAATACGTATTGTCTACAGATATTTATTGTGATGTCAGATTAATGTTAAAAATACATTTGATTAATTACACACTTGTACTTTAATGGGTCGTTATTTAACTGTGAGTCACTGTCACAGGTGGGCAGGCTCGAACAGGTGAGGACGACTAAAATAATCGTTGACTAATCAAAAACAGTTGACAGAGAAGTCGACTACCAAAATAATCTTCAGCTGCAGCTCTCCAGTTAACTCAAATATGTTAGTGAAAGAAACATTTCTAATACCATTCACTTCCAATTTCAGTCTTTTTTTTGATTTTTTAAATCTGCCAGCACCGCCAGTGTGAGGAGGCATCGGTCCATATGTTTGAGACTTGCTTCTGAATCTCTCAAGTCCTCCCTGGACACAAAGCATGTTACATGAGCCAGAAAGGCTCATAGCAACACTGAAACATACCACAACTGAACCTGGTTACACCATCGATGCAATCGAGACACCGACGACGGTCACGGGGAGATTTTTCTCCTTTAGTGCCAAATCAAACCTTGTTACCAACAGAAGTCAGCTGTGAGCTCTAGTCACACGGCTTCCAGCTGGCAGGCTGACTGCGAAGCTCAGAACTTACATTGACTCCTCAGAAAGTTGGTCATCCACAATTACTGTAGTCAGTTTCATATTTGCACAGGGTGAATAAAGGGATGAGGTAGAGTTCAGCTCAGACCCTGTTCAGTGGTGCAGTTCTTTCCTCTTTATGATCCAATCAGACACATTTACAAATACTTTTCTCCACTCCACATGTGAAATTGTTATTTGGGAATAATTTGTGAAAATTCAAATTTTCACACTTTGCAAAGTCATCCAGAGGGCCCGACTTTAGGAGGCCACTGCTGGCCTTACGTCACCCTCAGAGAGGGTGCTGAACACTGTCATTAGCATGGCCAGTTACCCTCACGTCACACTAGATCACACTTTACATTCAGTTACTGCAGTTCATTCCAACAAAGAGGAAACTGTACTTTGAGGAGCTTCAGGAGATCGAGAACGCCCCCTGTGGAAGGCTGTACAGTCCTGCTGCAGTTTCCTTTCCTTTCTTCAAGCATCGTTCCCAGCGGTGGCACAACTCTCTGTTTACCCCGGAAACGTTCCTGAGCTGAGAAACATCCCCGAAGCAGGAGGAATAAATACATAAAGACATGTTCCAGGTCACAGACTGAACAGTGGTCATCACCGCTGCATTTTAAACAATCTTTCATATTCATCAGCTCCGCTAAGCACAATCAAAGCAGCGCTGCCAAATCCAGTTTGTCTGCAAAGTAATCCAAGTCCCTCTTGGTCTTTCTCACACATAGAAGACATATAGTTACACAGCAGTTTGTGATCAGCTGTTTAAACCTGAGGCTGACTCACTTCAGTAGGTGCCAACACAAATGAGTGTTCAGCTGATAAGAATAATAATAATCAGCTTTCTGGTCATTAACAAGTGCAGGCTGCTAATAAAATCTGTTTCATTCCACTATCACTAAACACTGGTCACAGCCCACAAATAAGGAAGCTGTAGTTTGCTTAGTAACAGGTGGAGCCACACACCTGAAAAAGGACACAGCCACAGAGGAAGCTGTACTCAACCAGCATTTCTATAAATGACACAATGCTGTGACTCCGACACTGAGCAACAGCACTTCATACAAGTGGTTAAAGTCCACCAAACACCAATAAGCAGCCACCTGCAGAGGCAGGGCGGAGCGTCCTCCCGAACCAGCTTTCATGTACACACCTGAGTCTCCTGAAACCTCAGGAAGACTCCGGGATGCCGGGATACTGACTCCGTGATCCGGACTCATACCGTCTGTTTCTCTTGATGCTAGAAAAATGATTGATTGTGATTGTGGAAGTCAGGCTGCAGGATCAATTTAGAACAATCCAGAACCTTCCTGTTAGTGTTCTAAAAATCTATAAATGGGGTCTCCTTACTTTGCACAGTAGTGTGTGTTGTCTGGAGGGCAGCGGAGCTCAGTTCTCAACAGCCTCTTTAAAGGTGATCGAATGGTCCTGAGCAGGTGGAGCACTGCAGACATCAGCTCATTGATCATAACTCAGGTTTCTGAACCTCAACAGCTGTTGAGAACAAAGCAGTTTAAAAGTGCGTGTTTGAGGACAAAAGAATTGTTTCCAGTGGAACGTGAAGCCAAGGCTGCACACAGCAGGAGTCCGAACAGTCAGGTTTCTGCTTGAAACGTCTTTCTGCGTTACAGCAAACAGACGAGCAGCTCTGCTCTGCTCTGCAGCGCTGACTCACGATGTGCAGCAGCTGGAGACGCCAAAGCTGGAGGACCACCAGCTTTTCATTGCTCCACACACCTCATGCTGTCATCAACTTCACTGCAATTAGCACTTTGTTAGCATCTCAGCTAACAGTGTTTGCATGCACGACTTTGACACAACATGTTTTAAATGCACAGCGAGACGTCAAACACGACTTCCCGACCCGGCTCACATGCGAAGCAGGTTTGTGGTTCCCTCATTCTGAACTCAGGTCCAGCTCACATGGTGACGAAGCTGATTCCTGATACGACCTTCTGGTCCTGACTGACAGCTGTCTCACCGCCCCTCAGTGTCAAAGCTTTGCTGGATGTTTTGAGCACAGATGTCTCATTAGTCAAACCTCAGTTCAACATAAGCTGTGCTCACTTAAAGCACTGAGCAGCTTCTGCTTCCACAGCTCCACAGAAGTTACTCCGTTCACGATAGGCTGGAAAGCAGGAAAGAGAAGGACGAGGTTGACCTTAAACTCCAATTGTTAAATGTAATCAATACACATCACCACTGCACAGCCAAAGGTCCAACAGCCTGAACTGGTCAGCAGAGCCGATCGGCGACAGACAACCATGAGAAAGTCAGCTGGAGCGTCGAGGAGAAGGCTGGAGGCTGCACTGAAAAAAGTGATTTTGGAGAGTGGTAAATATAATCTATGCAAACCATATAAAACTTACTCGATTATTGCAGTCGGGCAAGGAATTACAATGCAATGGGTAAATCATACACCTGCTACCCATTCGTTAACAGTAACAACTATCACATAGAAAAATACGGTAAAATATA
>VOQJ01045224.1:11336-36869 GCA_015052665.1 Apistogramma diplotaenia | reverse complement strand
TAAAGATGATACACATTAAATAATATTCAGTATTTGTGCCAGAGTTAGCCATCTGGCTAACTTTTAATATGTTAATATGTTATTTTGAAAACCATTAAGATGATAAAATAACAAATAAAATATTGTATATCAGAAGAATAAATAAAAAATATTTTTGGTGTTTAATGTTAATTCATAGATGTATGTATATTCAATTTTTTGGCTTGTTTTGGAAATCATAACAGCTTTCTTCTAAACAAATACCAGCCGTGCTGAAAGCAGCTGAACATGAAGATAAGTCTTTGAGATGATTATGAATAATTTTTTCTCTAATGTCTAAAATTTTGTTTGTGAAGAAATCCATGAAGTCGTTACTAGTTAAAGTGAAAGGAATACTGGGCTCAACAGAGCTCTGACTCTTTGTCAGCCTGGCTACAGAGCTGAAAAGAAACCTGGGTTGTTCTTATTTTCTTCAATTAATGATGAATAGTAAGATGTCCTAGCTGTACGGAGGGCTTTTTATAGAGCAGGCTACAGGCTACATGAGCATCATCTAAATTAACAAGACAAATTTCCTCTCCAGCTTACGAGTTATCTGCTTTAAGCTGCACATTTGAGAGTTAAACCACGGAGTCAGACACTTCTGATTTGAGTCTTTCCTTTTCAGAGGAGCCACCGTATCCATAGTTGTACACAGTGAGGATGTAAAACTATTAACGAGATGATCGACCTCACTGGGAGCAGAGTTTAGGCAGCTACTCTGCACTGTGTTGGCACATGGCATTGAAAACCATAATGAAGGAATGATATCCTTAAAATTAATTACATCACTTTTAGAAAGATTTCTGCTGTAATAATGTAAATGTTATTAAGAATTTTTTTTTTGGGGGGGGGCTTTTTTTCTATGCCATATGTCAGGACAAGATCCAGAGTGTGGTTACAGTGGTGTGTGGGCTCGTTAACATTTTCAGAGAAGCCAATTGAGTCTAATAATAGATTAAATGCAGTTCATTTTCAGCATCTACATGGATGTTAAAGTCACCCACTATAATGATTTTAACTGAACTGAGCACTAAATCAGATAAAAAGTCTGAGAAATCAGACAGAAACTAAGTAAGGGCCAAATGGATGATACTGTGTCATTACTGCTGACAGCAGCTGCTTGGGATCTGGGCTTGGCTGGCTACCAGATTTTTTGGAGCAGAATCTCTAATTCACTGAGCCTGGCCTAAAAGCTATAAACAGGCTACATTTTAAACAAGTATCATTACTGCTAAACAAGGCAGAGGAGTTTAGCAGCTGCGGTAAGCTAGCGAATTCCTAAAAACAAAGTAAATAATTTGAATAGAATTTATAGGTGATTCAAATAAAGCACGTGAAGATTACTCTTAAATATGTCATCATCCAGATATAAGCTACACACATTAAATATATGGTCACTGCTGGTTTAAAAAAAGAAAAAAAAAGCACTGCAGCCAAAATGTTAATGTTGAGGCTTCTTAGAGTGTACTAACATTTCATATTTCAGTCAGCTGTGGTGCAAACAATGGTGATCCTCCAGTGCTGAAATCTGAAGCCACCATGGACATGGCAAGAAATGCAGTTCCTCAGGTGTCCTCAAGGTTGGCTTCAAAGTGTCTTCTTTCCTCTCTCTCCTCAGCCCCAGCCGGTCACGGCAGATGGCTGCCCCTCCCTGAGCCTGGTTCTGCTGGATGTTTCTTCCTGTTAAAAGGGAGTTTTTCCTTCCCGCTGTTGCCACGTACTTGCTCAGAGGGGGTTGTTTTGACTGTAACTATTGTATGGTCTGAACCATATAATACAATGTGCCTTGTGGTGACTGTTGTCATTTGTTGCTATATAAATAAAACTGAATTGAATTGAAGTGAATTTATAATGTGTTCATCCAAGTGATTAAGAACCAGCATCACTGCATTACATTATTCTGTCTAAGGAGATCTTCTTACATTTTCTTTGTATTCTATTACAGTAAGTGGAGGACTAATTAGATAGACAATTCAGAAATATCAGAGTCAACTAAGGGGAAAAGAAGCGTTTGCTAATCTCCTCTTTGTTCGATGACAATTTGGAGGCCTTTAACACATCCCACTCCAGTTTCTCCCTCACCTCACCTCCCACTGCTCCACAGCTTACATTTACACATAAAAACATTTCTAAGAAAACAAGAAACTGATTTATTTTCAGTCACCAGCAACACCAGATATCACAGTCCTGACACAAAGCTGTTGTTCAGTCATTATGGCTAAGAAAAGGCAGCTGGGTTTGTTGAATTACGTTTGCTTTTTGAATGATTTCATGTACAAATTGAGTTTTGAATCCAAATGTGTTAATAACCATCTTATTAGATTTAACTTTGACTGATGACACAAGTAACTTTGCTCAGTAAGAATGTATTTGACATTAGCAGCCTGCTGAGTCTTTACAGTGTGTACATGAGGAAATCAGTTTAATACATACTGAGTTTGTTCAGATAAGCTATGGTGTGAACCATAAATCAGAGTACTGAAAAGGGTGCAGGAACAAAAGCATATAACTAAGCAAAAGGAGAGTCCGCACACTTTCTCAAGGCTTTTTTTTGTATTAAATATTCCTTCAAGAGCTTTTCTGGTGCACAATTACCAGCATCCAAAAGCGTGTCTTCGTATCAGAGATGGTTTTGATCTCAAAGTTGAGAAGACTTGAGTAATTTTTTTAGTTTTTACCATATTTGTACATATATTTCTGCTCAGCAGTGTCACTTTTAGTACACATATATGCTATATCACTCAAACACAGTTCAGTTATATCAGAAATTCAACCCAAGTCTGGATAACAGGCTGAGAAATACGTTTTCAAGAGATGTGACTTTCCCTGCCAAGGGGACAATTTGATCCCACCAGGTAGTCAGGTTGATCTACTTTTCGACAGTCCAGGTTTCTTTCAACAGCCAACTTAAAGCTTGATGTATGTACTGTCAAATCTTAAGGACTTTTTCTGCTCGGCCATCTCTGAGTTTATGGTCCAAATTTGATCGCTGCGAAATTTAAGCTTCATATATCAAATACCTTTCTACAGCAGATATATTTTTGTTAAAAGGCCACCAACTTTCAAGGCTTTCATGCCTGCATAACTCAAAAACTAGTAATGTTGAAACCCTGAAATTTTCACTGCCCTTGAGGGCCCAAGATCCACTTGTAGGCCCCATGATCCCTGCCAGGAACCGTGGAACCCGATTGGTAGGTCCCTAAAATAAATAAATAAATAAATAAATAAATAAATAAAAAAAATATATATATATATGTATGCTGTATTTGCTGTATTCTAAATGCTAGTCAGATAGTTCATGTTTCACTTTATCATATAGGTAACATTTGTTGCAACGTTGTAACAGTGGGCAAACACTTATAATTAAACACTGTAATATGTTTTCCTAATGGTTCAAGCTGTCAGCCCCGATTAACGGGTTTAAAATGACAGAGCAGAAAACTGTTTCCCTTCCCTGTTCCCCTATGTGCAATTTATTTGTCTCCCTTAGAGGTAATTGACAATGACAGCAATCATAAGTCATGAGAGGCTGTAATGAGGCATCAGGTATGCCCCTGATTACGGCAGGTGTCCATGGCAACTCTGCTATCCATAGATAATTGTAAAACACAGTCCTGAGAAACATGAGCAGATTTAGACACATTCACAGAATGTTTGAGTCTCGTCTCCATTTATGGCTTTTTTGATGTTTATTCAAGGAGACTTGGGGGGGGGGGGGCACTAGCAGGCTGGCAGCTGGAGCTGTGATATACCTGGCCTGGTACTGTACAGCAGCAGCTGTACTTACTGGATTGGATGATACAGTTTTTTGTGGATGGTATTCACCAGTTCTTCCTCCATGTTCATGTTTAGGCTGGATTGACCTGCTATCAGGAATCCCAGTGCAGTGTGTCTTTTTGACCAGTTTTACAGCTGTTTTAATCAGTGTGTGGTGCTGTGCTGTGTGTTGTTAGGCAGTGGATGTGAAGCTGAGCTGTAAGCCCGACAGTGTGTAAGTGTGTTTCTGTTTTCAGTATAAATAACAACTGAAGGCCAAACATTGTTTAGTGAGATGAGTCTGTGCTGTTGTCAGCGAACATAACTCACAGCTTCCATAAGTGTTGTGGGTCACACTGTCATTTACTTGCAACATTACAGTAACAAGTTGATATTTATTCAACTTGATATTCCTGGTGGTTTCACAAACAAACTGGCTCGGTGACTTTGAAAGTGTTAAATATGTTCTGGGTGGGTGAGTTCTGTTTGGACGTGTGAGGAGAAATCAAATCAAAGTTCTTAGTTGTACTGTCAGTGCCTTCTTACATAGGATGTAAATGAAGTCAGGTCCCATCCTAAAGAAAACCCAGCTCGACCATCCCAGCTGTGCTACACTGGCTGAAAGCAGCTTTGTGCCTGTTTGGTTGAGTGACAGAAATGCTGTGATGTTTAACTGTAAGCTGTGGAGTTGTGGGAAGTTAGACGTTAAAATGGGATGTCTCCAAATTACAGCTGAACAAAGAGAGGAATACATTAGCGAGAGTGTTTTTTTTCCTCTGTTGTTGCACTTTGATATTTTTGAATTATGCTTCGATCTAATTCGGCCCACACTTGTAATAAGAAAAGTAATAATAAGAGGTGCAGTCGGCTGATTCTACTGAATGTAGCCAGCTTTCCCGACTCTATTAAACACCCTCAAGTTTTACCTTCAAGGTGTTTAATAGAGACGGGATCAGTCAAACCAGGTTGGACACAAGGACCTCTGGGAATTTACTCTGTTGCTTTAAATAACACTTTTATCTGTCATTGGGGGAAGAGCCTTTGGGTCCTGTAGGTTCTGAATGTTACGTACATTGGATGCTTTGTCGGCTTGGGATTTTTGGTCTCGGATAGGAAGGGTGAAGGAGAGCCAGGCCACTCATGTTTGTGGAGAACCGGGTGCTAAATACTAGAACCTAAGATTTCACAGCAGAACAAAAGCTGATCAGAGGAGCTGTAGGCGGTCTTAATGTTGTGGCTGATTGGTAATCAAAGGGAGTTATTAACTGTAACACCTTTTGAATGTAACTACTTCATTCTCAGCTTTGCACCACAGGTGACCGTGGCTCGTTGTTACTGCAATCTAGATGAAAATAAAGCACTTTTCACAATATTAGTGCTTGTCTGCACTTTATTGATCTGTGGCCTTTCAAGCAGATTTAATCAGGCTTATAACGGTTTCACGGCTTTGTTCGTGCTCCAGAAACAATCAAGTGTGTGTCGCATATTACAGCAGCAGTGCGCACTTCCTTGATTTCATGACTGGAAAAGGTTGTAATAGTTTGCAAGATGACAAACTGAGGAATGCAAATTCAGGAGCAAGATATTGCAGTGTTGCTTCATCATTCACACTCCTTTCCAATGCACCACAGTACAGCACACGGGTTGATTAAATATTGATTCAGTCACTCCGAGCATCACCTCCTCAGCTGCTCATCAAATATATGAGAAAAAAAAAGCATTGCTGAAGTTTTTTTCACTTCAGGGGTCCCGAACAGCTTCGGCTAATTGAAATCCTAATGAAAATCAATCTGAGATTTACAGGTCATATAGGAGGACACACACACACACACACACACACACACACACACACTGAGGAGGCACATTAATTCCAAGGCAACCAACCATGAACATGTCAGGACAGTTTGAGTGTTTTAACATGATTTTGTATATTAACTGCAAATTGTGATCACACGGCAAATAAATTGCTAAGTCGCCCTTTCTTAACATTAATTTCCTATTTTCAGACAGCAGTTATTTTCCCTTCTGTTTCCATGGACACACACACAGTGCAGCATTATGCTTTTTGTTGGTGAGAAACAAAACGGCTACTGTTTACATTTTGGTACCTAATTTATAATTTTTCCTTAATTTTCTTCCTGTTATAACAACTTTACAAACACAATAGATTTCAATGGGGAAAAATACACTGGATATCTACACTGATATGGACAGTGTATATTATTTCACATAAGCTCATTAGTAATGATTTCAGCTCAACCTGGGAGCTCGTAACTGTCGTGGCAGGCAGGATCGGACCCCCGAATACAGACTCACAGAACTAAACTTAAAGGTGGTTCATTAAGGAGTGACGTGAACCAGTAAACTCAGCTGCCAGAGTTAAATACAGGGTGACACACAGCCAGGTAAACACTGACGATGACACGACAAAGAACTGACACCAAAAATCCTCTGTTTAGGAACAGGTGGAGACAGACACGGGGAATAATTCAGGAAGTAAAGTAATACTACCAAAGTAAAACAGGAAGCAAGCAGGCACAAGCTAGAGACGCAGACCAAAACACATGAGGAAGACAACACAGCGACCAGGGATTCAATATCAGCAACTATAACTAATAACAGGACCTATAATGAACTGAGAATCAAAACCATATGAAAACTAAAACAGAAGAATCTCAAATGAAAACAAGCTAACAGAACAAAGCGCCGGGCAGACGGCCCAGAACCGTGACTGGAACATACTTTGGGACTGGAATGGGCTTTACTTTTAAAATGCAAATACAAGCCAGTATCCTGCCAAGGTTTTAATTCCTCAAGGAAACAGAATCTCATAATTAAAATTTGCAGACTTTAAAAGTGACTATTGTGAATCTGTTAAAAATGAGAAGAAGTCACAGCTAGAAGATGAACCTGGTATCAAAACACAGGAGCTAGGAGACCCACATGGTTAACCTGCATATACCCAAAATATATCTTTCTCTGGTGAATTCATTCATCCAGCCATTCATTCATTCATTCTCTTCCACTTATTTATTAAAGTAAATATGTGAACGTTAGTGAGCTGATTTGCACTGCAGCCGTTTAAACATCAGATATGGTTGTAATGGAGTGAGGAGGTGTTCTGTGCACTGCCCTCGGTCTCTCATCTTGTGAGCATTCGGTCACGCTCGCTGCCCAGCGATACGCCGATTGAGCACAGACAACATTTCTTGGAAAAAAGCTTGGGTGAGAAATTTGAACAGAACACCTCATTTGGTGGCTAAGAGCCACACACGCATGAGTGTATGCGATGATTCTTTGATCCTAAATGTTCGTCAGCTTTCATGTTTCATATTCAAACTTAGACATAGTACCAGTGCACGCAGGCTGGCACCAGGAGGCCTGACTGCCTGTGAGATGCAGTAGGCAACAGGAGGAGGTCTGGAGCACCAAGAGAGAGGAAGGGGGTCATGGGAACCGATAACCACTTTCACCTCTTCCTTGCTGCTTTTAATCCCTCCATCCCTCTGCTGTTTTTCTTCCTCTCTGCTGGCAGCTGGGTGCGACCTCTCTCACTCCCACGCCACAAACATGGACTCTCCACCTTGCGTAGTGGGTGGACAGTAATGGAAACACCACATGAGAAAGGATTAGAACAGTGAACTAGCAGAACATCCAAATTACCATGAATCCAGTGTTTGAGCTTTAAAAGAGGTCTGCCAGTCACAGTGTGTGTGTGTGTGTGTGTGTGTGTGTATGTGTGTGTGTGTGTGAATGTAGCGTTAACCAATTAACACAGATTGACAGGAAGCATCATTTAGTGTCAGAAATATAGATGATTCATAAAGTCAGGAATCCTGACAGCATATTTAAAATGGCAACAGGCTGCACGAGCACAGAGCGGAGCTGCTTGGCACAGACTGATAGATGCTCAGCAAACTCGACGTGCATTCATGGCAGGCTCGCCATTCAGGAGCTCCTCGCTTGTGTTTACAAGTTGTTTTCATTTTCAGTGAGAAATAATCCCCCCGCAGTAGCTTGAGCAGTGATACGCTATCTGTGCAAATAACTGCTTATATAAACAGCCACATGACGTCAAACTCCTTCCACAGCTCGCGCATCAGACCTCCAAAACAATTTGTTCAGGGTGGAGTGTGGTAGCAGCCGCAGCTGAGGATCAAGGACCCTCAGCAGAAACCCAGCATTCGTGTATTTTTCTATGCTTTTGTTACACTGTAGCCCCGGTGTGCAGACTCCAGTGCTTAATCAGCCCCAACTTTCTCTCACAATCACCATGATTGGTGCTTCACTCCACATATAATGAGCACATCTGTGTGATGCCATTTAAGAGAAAAAGTGCCCTAAAAATGGAAGCCTGCTGCTGCTGCTATGGCAGCACAGGAAGCTGTTCATGGTGGAAATCAGCCGCTGCTGCATTTACAGACGAGGCACGTTTTTTAGATCATACAGATCATACAGTTACTACTAATTGTCATTGTTTGTGTAGTGCAGGGATGGACAACTCCAGGCCTCGAGGGCCGGTGTCCTGCAGGTTTTAGATGTGTTCCTGATCCAACACACCTGAATCACATATAGAAGTCATTAGCAGGACTCTGGAGAACCTGACTGCATACTGAGGATCAGGAACACATCTAAAACCTGCAGGACACCAGCCCTCGAGGCCTGGAGTTGTCCATCCCTGCTGTAGGGCAACCTGCTTTAATTTAGTTACTGTATCTGTAAATATTGATGTGGATAACACTTTATATAGCAACTAGATTAAATTTGAACATATAAATTACTTTTGCATCTGGTGTTATAGCTCTTTCTCTACATTTTACACTTCCTCATTTGAAAGTTTTTGGGAAGTGAGGAGATGCACGAAACAGTGTATTGGAGGAAAGTAAAGTTTGAGTCATGCAAAACTGCTCCTGTAGAGTCCTAGAATAAAAATCTAGAGCTGTGAATTTGCATAATAGGTTCATGTTAAATGTTTTAACCCCATTAGAAATAAGTTGCCTTTAACTGCATGAGAAAGCTTGACCTGAGGACCTGACTTAGTCACCTCAGTACTGCATGCTGCTTTATGCAGGTTACAATAAACCAGACTTATCCTGCAAAATATTAGCTGCAAGCCTCCACTGGAGCTGCGTTATGGAAGCATTCACTGGAGAGATTTTCACTGATTGCAGAATTTGGTAAGTAAGTCACAGTAAATGACTTACTTTTAGAAGCTAATAATAGAGGCATTCGTTAAATTCTGAAAACTAAAGCTACTAAGAAAAAAAACCCAAGAGTATCTTTTAAGTTTCTCTTATCTTGCTGCCAAAGCACATAATACCTTCATCCCATGCATACTGCCCATTAAATTTCAGCCTGGACTGTTGCTTCCTTAATAAAAAAATAATTATTAAATAATAAAAAGCACTGTGAGAATGCACGGAGAACGAGAGGAGGTGTTGGACATCACGAGAGCGAAAGCGTGGACGAAGGAGTGTGAATGTCAAGTAGATGATGTTAAAACACATATATAACAGTGTGAAAGTGTGTGCGTGCATGTGTGAGAGGAAAGGCCTTAAGAGAAGTGTTTATATCGATGAAAGCAGAAGATTTTCCATTGCAAACAGACACGTAAAGGATGGACAGATTAGAATGAATGGGCTCCAAATTCCCAAGAGCCTTTGAACTCAATTTGTGCTTAGTTCTTTGTGTCGTGGTGTGTTTGACTTCATGCCAAAGAAATAAAACCAATGTAAAACCCGTTATGCAAGTGATAACAGAGCCTTGCTGACAATACAGTAGCCTTGAACTTGGTAAATGCTGCTTTTAACCCACGGAGGTGTCTGTGCCCCCTGCTTTCACCCACTCAGCATGAAAAGACTGATGCAAGGCAGGCGGCCGGCTTTCAGCTTTCACACCATATATGCATCTACTGTAAACCTTAGACAAATTCGAATCTCAGTTATATTGACCTCAAGGTAAAGGTCAGAGGTCAAGTTTTCTGAAAATCCTGTGAATGAGATAACAGGAGAGAGGATATCCAAATTGATCAAATTGTTGCCATAAATGCATCTCATAGTAATCTTGGATGAGATGGTTTTTACTGTAATAATGCAGAGATTATGATTTGTGCATTTCTCATTCCTGGTTCTTACTTCCACATCTGCAAGTCACTTGGCTCATATGTACCTCGTTAAGATCTACTGAGATTTTCTAGAACTTTGATTTGTGCCACCTAAAGGTTCTACTGGCAGGAAGCTGGGGGGGTGGGGGGGGGTGCACTGCCAGTATTTTCTTTTTTCCATCCTGCTTTTTTTTTTTTTGCCCGTGTTCAACTTCTTCACCTCTGTTGCGTTAGATTTTACTGAGCCCTGCCTTGAACCTGCCCATCCCTCCCATATTCACGGCATCGTTCGACTCAGACTCAAGAATTGCAGTCATACCAGATGCTGCAGCTCCTTATCTGAAAAGCTTGTGTCACAGCTAAAAGAAAAAACAAGGTTGCAACTCATCTTTTACAGAAAAGCAATGCTAAATCAGACCTGAGGTCAGTAGTTCTGCACACAGCTGCCCTTCAAACACTGTCTGTGAGCACAGTTCGTCACACTTTCCACAAATGCAGGCTAAAGCTCTGTTATGCGGTTAAGAAGCCCTATGTGAACATCCATCAGTGCCACTAGTGCTCCTTTAAAGTGGACTAAGGCAAAGTGGAAAACTGTTCTGTGGTCAGACGAACTAAAATTTAAAATTCCTACATTAGAATACAACAATACAATTACATTGCTTCATATCAGATGAAAACCTTTGGCCCTGAAACAGAAAGCAGAGCAGAGACGACCGAGGACTGTCCTCTCCCACGTGTCCAGCAGCTCCTCAGTTCTGTGAGGATTATTTGTGTTTATGGGGTTTTTGTTTGTTTGTTTTTCATGCAGTGAAGGAGGCGATCAGTCACCTAATAATTGCAATATCTCACGCATTAATCATCTAAATATAGTTCTGCTTACCTCTTCAGAGCCTTTCTTTTTTGTTAAATAAAAACTCGTAATAAGGGGTCACAAGGAGCCGTGATCCATTCATCCATCAATTCTTCCACTTTAAAAAAAATGAAATGGATTAATTAAACACTAAATAATATATAATATAAATGTTTCCTTACAACAACAATAATCTGTTCAGCCACTTTTATTTGAGATCCTTTGCTGCCACAAACTCAGTTCAGCAGTGCGGCTGAATTTGCTTCATCATCGCTGCTTCGTCACCTGTTTGGCAGCAGACATGGTTTCCTTATGAGAGCTGGGCACTACGAGGAGCGAGTGGGAGGACGGAGCGAGTGCTTCCCGTCTTCTGTGCTGAAATCCTTCTCATCTTCGCCATTTGTCATCTCTCCTCTGTGCTATTTTCTGCCTCGCAGTCTCCTCCATCTGTCTCTGTTGTTTCGTCACTGTTGGCCACTGTTGACTTTTCCTGACTGCACCTGTTTCAGGAGCAGCAGCGTGACTCATAAAGCCAGACAAGTAAAGACCCTTGGAAATTAAAGTAGTTGGCAGTACATTTATATGAAGTGTTGGGCTGGAAATATCACATGATTCATATATAAATTAACAGTACCTATATATATGGCAACAGCCATGTAAATGTTTAATTAAACTAAGAGTTTTTTAAAAATAAGTTACTGTGTTGAACTTTGTAATATATTTCTTTGGCAGTAAGATTAATCAGCTGCAGGGACTGAAGACATGAGGTCTAAATCAAGCCAACTCGGACTTTGCTGTTCACGAGGAGATGTCAGGGAATAATCGGTGTCTCTCCTCCTCCTCTCTTATCTGGGAATATCACCATGGTGATCCTGATCCACTCTAGAACAGCTTCCAGATTAAAGATCAAGGAGGATGAAATCACTTACCATTCCAGGAAGGTCCAGGACCCCTCTGTGCACGGACAGTTTCATAGCATCATGGCATCTCCGGTCTGCCTGAACTAATATATGCTAAATATTTATTTAAAAGAACTTCTCTCTAAGCTGTTTTCATGACTAGAGACTGGCTTTATGGTGGAGTTTCCTTTAAGGCATGAAGGTATAAGATGAGCCATCACATCCATCCGTTCCTGAATTTACCAAAGTAATAAGTGGTTTGATGTGTTATGATGATGTGATGCCTGATGCACAGTAGTGACACCGACATCCAACCTCGGTGTTAGCTGTCAAGGCTCGAAGCCACCAGGATTATTAAAGTCATCAATCAGCTTACACATTCATGCAGGTATATAATATCATTATGTGCACATCCCACACAGCAGACATGGTTAGATGTTTTCATGCCCCTCTGTTCTATTTAATGGCCAGAAACCTGTTATAGCTGCAGGTGATTTTAAAGACGTGTGTGTGAAGTCTGCACAAACTGCTACAGTGTAGGTAGTTGGCTTCAGAGGAGTTCAGGCTGAGCAATATGGACCAAAACTGATAACTCAGTATTTTTAGGCTGAAGATGCACACTGTGGTGTTTCCCACAAAGCAACATCAACTGTATGATGTCGGTTGTCAGTGGCTGATTGTTTCCACTCAGTTGCTGGTAGCTGCGTTTCTTTGAAGTGGTGGTGTGTGAGGTTCTGACCCAGTCAGTGTGTTGGAGACTAACATAGCTGCAGCTGTGTTCAATGAATTTGCAATGTATTTGGCTTTGAAGTGGTTTATTTGAATATGGAGACCAGGTCTGTGATCAGCTGACGTCTTCAAACTGATGATGATGCACAAATGTGCCGATAAACTGGCATTAACATGTCTGCTATCAGTCTGCTGCCACATTGTCTCTTCCTGCCAGAACCACATAGTTTAAAACCAAAATTCATAAATTCCTCCACAAATAGTGACACAGCTGCTGCAGGATGACAGTTTAAGTGCAAAATGACATGGTAGCTTAGCAACCTTGGAGAGTGACATGACAGTGAGACAGACAACTAAAACCAGCTAAAATGTCTGCTGGGGGCAGGGTTTGCTGTGCCCGCCACCACTTCTTCTTCTAACTGTCTTGATTCTACAAACTTTGTTGCCACACGTGTAGTTTTAAACCACATATACCTTTATCGTAGTGCTTTAGACAGGAAATAATGTTAAGAAGTGTGAAGGTGAGACAGTGTGAGAGCTGACACACGGGAAACCTGAAGCATAATTTGTCAGATGGTGGCAGACATAACAGGAGACAGTGGCGCTAATTAACTTTGTCTTCATTAGATCCCCTAATGAATTCAGTGGCGATAGCTCCAGATCCACCTTCCACTGCCACTCGGTTTGCTTTCTTTGTTAGTGTTTGAAGAACAGAAATGGAAACCGCACACATACACAGAAAAATACAAAATGCATGATCGAGTACATTTTGTCTGAATATGCATATGCAGTCACTGGCAGTCATTACTCTACTTTCAGATTTAGTGCTGGGAACAGCAGCAGTCAGCGTGCTGTAAGTCGTGCAGATGTGTCGTGCTGTACTGAAGCTGAGCCTGGAGCAGAAACAGTTTCTCCACCCTGTGAGAAAAGATGAGACTCAGCTAACTTTTGAGTTCTTTTCTCTGAATGTTTTATACCATCCATGTTCATTATACACTGCTCAAAAAAAAGTAAAGGAACAATGAAAACACATCAGCTCTCAAAGGGAAAATAAATCGTGCTGGATATCTGTACTGATATGAACTGGGTAATGTATTTGGGATGAACGGATGCCACATTGTTTGACTGAAATGAAAATGATGAGCCTACAGAGGGATGAAAAACGAACACCCTGAAAATCAAAGTGAAAAAATGATGCAGCAGGATTGTCCATTTTGCTGAAATGTCATTGCAGCAACTCAAAATGGTACTCTGTACTTTACATGGCCCCCACGTGCTTGTGTGCATGCTCCTAATGAGATGACGAATGCTGTCCTGGGGGGGATCTCCTCCTCCCAGATCCGGACCTGAGCTCCTGGATGCCAATTCTGCTATTCTATGACAAATGCCAGTCAGGCTCTAAGGTGCCAGGCAGGCATTAGAGGACTCCTACAGTAGCTGCCTGTCTCCTGGAGTCTCCTCCATGCTCTGAGACTGTGCTGGGAGACACAGCTGAGCTTCTGCCAATGGCACGTGTTGCTGTGCCATCGTGGAGGAGTTGGACTAGCTGTGCAACCTCGGCAGGGTCCAGGTATCGTCTGATGTTACCAGTAGTGACATGCAAAAGATGTCAGTAGCCTTCACCTATGAAACCATTCCTGAAAATTCCAAAAATGGGCATCATAGACAGTGGGATCTGTCAAAAAGGCACAGCTGTACTTCACATGAACACAGAGTGTATAATCAGTTATCAGCAGAGGAAGTGAACGTGAGAATTAGGCAAACGTTTTAAACCAAAATGAACATTTTGCATTGTGAGCATATTTTGGTAATATTGAGATGAGCCTCCCTCTGCTTGATGATCTCAGACATCAAAATGAAAGCACTTATTTCATTGTGTTTCTTCCACAGCTCGAGAATGAAGGCAATTATTTGCATAAGAGCGAGGATTTTTGATGATTCATCAGAGCCACAGAGACCCAAAACATGAATTAGCAGGCCAGCTGTGAGAGGAGGCAGCAGAATGAGAGGAGCGAGGTGTGGCTCCTCCCATGAGGGAGCTGCTTACATGCTCTCCTCGATTCTTGTGTTTCCACAGAAACAACCATGCATCGATATGCCCTCCAGGATGATTATATTCTCCCTGTAAACCTTCACTTCTTCAGCTGCATGCTGCTAATCCTGGCTGTCCCGTTTTAATGGGATAAAGATCGATTTTATACGAGAAAAGTATTACCAAGGAAACATCCCCATGTTAGCATATTAATCTGCCAGTCTGAAGCTATTGTGTGTATACGGTGGACAGCTTTGTGAGTTGAAGACATCCAGCCTCACAGCAATCCTCCGAAGCTCCAAGAGCAGCAATAAAAGCAGATGATTGCACCCATAAAGCATCGCAGAGAATAATGTTGTTTGGTCATTATATTCCACTGAAATATTATCCAGTAATTCACCTCACAGATGAAAAGTAAGCAGAAAGCCACAAAGGCTCAAACCTGATATGAATTACATATTGCATTTACATACGGCTTTTCTATGAAAATTAATAAAGAAATTCTTTCTGGCTTCTGCGTGTTTACAGCGAAGCTCGTGTGAATGAATTCAGAGCTTTTGCAGAGGCTCTTATTCTTAAATGATGGTTACCGATATCACAGTGCATTAATAAAACACGATTCTTACTCAAAACAATCTCCAAAACATATTTTGTAGTAAGTAAAAGACAAATTCTCTGTTTGCGTTTGCTGAAATAATCGTGTTACAATCTTGCTTTCAACATCAGCCCTAAAGCTCATTATGGGCGAGCACTAATGCAGCAATTACAGAGGGAGGGAGGGCGGCAGCTAATGGATGGGTCATAGCTAGAAAGAGACCGTTTACCTCAATTTCTCCCTCATTTTCTGCATATGAGTCACTGCCCTTCTGTACTTCTGCTTCAGCTAATATACTAATGTCCTGTTCTTAATGCATTTGTTCTTTCACATAGTCATTTCGTGTGTGTGTGTGTGTGTAAAGCAGATCTATAGGTGGAAAGTCTGCTGTGAGAGACCTCACATTCAGCAGGTGTGAGGTTGTTGAACAGTGTGTGCAACATTCACAGCCTTCTGTCTGCCAGGTTGCCTGAAATGCTGTGGTCACGTCTGACTCCAGGCCCAGTGCTGTGTGTGTTTCCCCACTGTCTCATTGTCTCATTGTAAATAACCAGTTGAGATGGTTTGGACATCAAACTAGGAGGTTTTATATCTGGTATGGCCCAGCAGGAGGAGGCTGACAGACCCAGGACAAGCTGGATAAATGATATCTCTTGGCTAGATGAGCTGGAAGAGGTTGCCAGGGGCAGCCTAAGCTGGGGAAGCCCAGCTTAGGCTGCCCCTGCAGCCCAAACCTGGATATGCAGCAGGAAATCAGTTTAAGGAACACAGCAAAGAGTTAAAGGTTTCAAATTATGTAGATCTTAATCCGACTGAGCTTCTTTGAGACGCTCAAATCAAATCCATAAAAGGTTCCATCATGCAGCTTGTAATACCTCAAAAGATCTACTGCAAACACCTTCCTACCTGACATCAAAGGACACCTTCAGAGGCCGTGTATACAGTCAAAGCTGTTTGGTACCAAGAAGAGAAACTACAAAATAGTTTTAGGTTGTTTTTAATTTCACGGCTGAGTGCTGTATGTTCAGTTTTCTTAGCTGTTTTTCACTGCACTGACAGCACTGGGGGCGGTCTGAAGTGACTGGATTACATTGCTTTGATACAGAGGAACTGGACATACACTTGATTCTGTTTCTATTTAGTTTCATAGTAACTGGCAGTATAGAGACTCAAAAAGATTAGCTCTCCATATTGTGCATATATGGCAAATTGTAATTAAAAATGCAGCTATTTTTCTCCCTTTTCTATGGCTTGATCACAAGCTTGACATTTTTGTGTTAAAAACTGACACAATGTGTCAGGTCGCACTGATGCTGTACTACAATTTCCAGGTGGTTTATGCTTACCACCAGTTTTCTTGCAAAGTTCTGTCACCAGTTTTGTAATTTCCCACAGCCGATTTTGAGATTAAAGTTATCTGGTTTATCTTTGTACTGAATAAACATCGCAGGCACCTGCAGTGCGAAAGGCACTCTCTGGAAGGAGCTGCACACAAGTTATTACCTCCAACTCTCTAAATTTTTGAAAGTGTTTCTCTAATAACTTTATCATAAGTCTATTAGCATAAATGAAAAAGCCCTCAGATGGACGAGAGATGCATTGAGTTGCAGCAGCATGCTGACCGGTGTGCACATAGAAACTGTTGATGCTCTTCTTACACACAGGTTGGCGGTTTGATTCCTGGCTGTGTGCCAAAGTATCCTTGGGCAAGACACTGAACCCCAAGTTGCTCTCTGAGAAAGTGTTGGAGTGTGAATGTTAGACAATAAGCACTTAGCTTAGTTACACATGGAAGTGCTTGTATGAATGTGAGTGATTTGAGTGCTCATTTAGACTAGAAAAGCACTATATAGGAACTAGTCCATTTACCAGTTTCCAGACATTCAGTTCAGAGGAACCTGTTTGATAACTTCATAATGACTAGACATTCCCATTAAAGCAAGAATGCGATACAAAATCAAAAGGAAGGCAAATTTACACGACTTTAACAGAACATAATTGTGCCCACCAGACAGGGACCCCGTCCTCATCCGTACAAGTTTCTCATTAGTACTTCTCACATTCATGTGGCTCCTGTGGGGAGATTTGGAAATTAGCTTTCTTGTTATTTGTTTCAAAAACAAGTCTCTTTGCAAGTTATCTTGAATCTAAATTAGACCCTCCGCAATCAACTGATTTGTGGACAAAACCATATTCTGAGAGCTCAGTTTTTGCTAACCAGCAAAAAACCACCAGTCTGTGTTCTCGACCCGCTTCCTTCATGGCCAGGTCGCTGTCCTGGTCCTGATGTTGTTCAACTGCTGGATCTTGTCCCATAGTTAGATGCACTCCACTGTCTTTGATGTACTATTGTGCAAAATTGGTAACTTTGTGTCAACTACACACAGTTAAAACTACTTTACCACTTTAAAATGTATTGTTGGAACAGCACTATTGTCCTCTGTGCTGCAGGATAATTTGTGAACATGTTAGAGCTCTGCAAGACTGAGCATAGAGATGCAAACACTAGAACAGAGCATTACAATATTAAATTGATATGAATGGTTTTGTCTCAGCCATTTTGTTTATTTGGTTGTCGTTCTTTGCTTTTCAGTTGTGCTTCCCCCGAAACAAATTCAGTTTTTAGTTCCAACTGTGAGACTGAAAGTATGTTTTGGACTTTTAAACTGTCATGTAGTCAACATCGCAGCTTCTCGTGGGTGTATAATATCTTTTTTTATTAAAATAAAGATGTCTTGCACACCTTTCTTTGGCTGAGCAAATGTTACAGGCTTGACTTTATTTAATTTAATAATTATGTTGGCCTCCAGCTTTTTTGCTGATATTCTTATATTCAGAATTTAGCTTTTCAGTTTTCTCTCCACCCACATTCCTTCCTCCTGCTCTCCTCTCCCGTCTTTGTCAGCATTAACACAACTGCCTCCTGTGTCTCCAGCTGCCATTGAGGCCTGCCTCGGTCACCTGCTGAAGAGACGAGCTGCTGGGTTTCTCCGCAGCGACAAGATAGCAGCGCTCTTCACCAAGGTCGGCAAAGTCTACGACACCGCTGGTGAGGTTTGCCGTAAAGTACAAGAACAGCTCCAGCAGCAGGCTGATCTTACCAGGTTGGTCACGCAGATGTCACCCCCCTCCCTCCTCCTTTTGTTTGTTTTTTCGCTCTCTGTTGTGTGGAGCTCATCCAAAGCTGTCCCTAGGCAACCGTGAGGCATCACTTCCTAAATGCTTTTTAAACCTCTGTGATGGGTTCACATTGAATCATTTTGTGATGGGAGCACCCGGGACCGTACCCGACACCACAGCCAGAGTTTGTGCAAATTGAGTCAGTCTGTCATCTTAATTAGAAACTCTTCTCCATTTCTACTTTGTCATCATAAAGGATAGCCTAATAAGATTGTTGTGTAGCTACTCTATAATTATTCACCTGAACTTCAACTAATTAAGCCACAATAAATGCACTAGTTGAGAACGTTTTAACACATGGTGGTCACAATACCTGAGACACTGCATTCAGACAAGGTCTCCCCACAGTTCATCCAACTTCTCTGAAGATTACAGACAATTTGACTGGTGACAGCTGGCAAAGTTGTCATCTTGGATCGAGCTTTTTGCACATTTCTTACAATTTCAGCTCAGAGTGTTGCTGACAGATTTCTCTAAAAAACAAATTACATACTGTTGTAGCTGCACTTTTTTCTTATATTAAGATATCTCCGGGATTCAATGTGCAGTTGAACTTCTGTACAGACACAAAAAGAGGTATCGCTGGTCTGGCCCCCTGAAGACTAAAGTGAGCTGCATGTGGCCTGCAGTGCAAAACCAGTTTGACACCCCTGGTTTAAAAGCTCCAGGTTGTTTTTCAATGAGAGATCCATATTTGGATGAAAGGTGAAATTAAGTTCAGGTATCTGTAGCAATCATGGTAAGCAGGTTGCATCAATAAACTGGAAGGATGCGATACACTGATTCACATGAATGGGTGGGTATGTCCAAACTTTGACTGGTACTGTAGTTTTGGTAGCAGGCATTAATCATGTTTATCTTTTGCTGTGGAGTGGGGCACTTTAACTTGGAATGTGTTTATAGTGACTTGGCCTTAGAGGAACTACAGGTTTGACACTTTGGCATGAATGTGGTTGCCTCTTGGTCCAAACCCTCCTTGGACATGTTAGTAACTTACTTCATTTTATTTTCTGCCAATTAACATCATGTACATGCTGATTCCAGTCTACACCAGGTCATCATCTCTTTGTAAAACACACAATGGGAGATATACAGACACAATATATGGTCAGTTGAGTGTTTGCTAAGGCTGAGTGATCTGTGTACACACTGTGATGAGCCTCAGGTCTGTGTCAGTGTGTATGTGAGGACTATGTAGATAGATATGTATGTGCAGGTGCTTAAGTACTAGCTGAGCTGTTTGCTTGGCCATTAATTGTGTCGCATAGCTTCCACGTGGGCTACAGGGAAATGTTACCAAATGGAAAACAATCTCACTCACATGAGCTGTGTCCAGATTCAGGGGCCGCATCCTGCGAAGGACCCGGCCTACGTAGACCGGGTCCTTCGCAGCCCACGAAAACCGCAGAGGCCGGAAGTCTAGCCTTCATATCAGCGTCACCTGCAGTCACCTCAGTGTAGCGCATGTTGCCTAGCAACCATGACAATGCGAAGCACAGCTGTGGAAAAGAAGCCAAACTTTTGCTCCTTCTTGTGGTTTAATTTTAATTCTTTAATTCAAAATGAATTAAAACATGTAAAACATATTTCAACATCACAGTTTCTTTTACGAAGGATACACCAGACCCATCCTTCAAATTCAGGAAAAAGGAAGACGCATTTGTCGACCGCATTCGGAGGACTCTTTGAATTTGGACAGCCTTCGTCGCCTCGCTATGATGTAATCGGCCTACAAATGCTGCCTGAATTTGGACACAGCTTTGGCGTTGGTTCCCACTGGAGTATTGTATCGCTTCCTGTTCCATTTACGGTGCACAGTGGTGTTTTGTCCAGCTTAATCAGTGTAGCTCAGGGTGTCAAACTCATTTTGCACTGTGGGCCACATGCAGCTCATTTGAGTCTTCAGTGGGCCAGACCAGAGGAACCTCCTTTCTGTCTGTACACAAGTTCAACTGCATATTGAATCCCACAGATATCCTAATATAAGAAAAAAGCTGTATGTAATGCTCATATACGATAGAGTCATCTGTCAGCACTGTTTGAGCTTAAATTGTAAGACATGTCTAAAACTACAGAAAAAGTTCTGGTAGTTCTTTGTCCAGACTGTTATGTAATTATAGAAATCAGTAAACATTGTCCTTTTTAAAAATTTTGTTTAACTGTGATGCCATCATTAAAAAAAAATTATACGGAAGTGACAAAAACGTATTTCATCATCTAGCGGGCCGGATCAGAGTCTTTCAGGGGCCAGTTGTGGCCCCCGGGCCTTATGTTTGACACCTATGGTGTAGCTCAATGATAAATCTTCAGAGAACAACTTATTATATAGTGTAATTTTCATGGGCTTTATCCAACGGTATTGTTTTATCATTTCTTTTTAGTATTTAAATTCACAATAATGGCTTTCACAGCGGTGAAGAATAAATTTCATTACAGTTGAAGCCTTCCTGAAAGTTTAAGTATATAATTCCTCCACTGTGCCATGTGCCAGCGCAGTGCTGATACATTAAATAGTGGTACATCCTCACTGTTGTACAACTCTGGAAAATTACGGCTTCCCTGAAAATGAAGCCTCAAATCAGAAGTGCTTGACATCCTGGTATAACTCACAAATGCACAATTTAAAGCAGATAGCCCACTAGCTGGAGAGGAAAATGGCATCTTGCTAAATTAGAAGATATTAATTTAGCCTGGAAAAAGAGTTTGCTGCTCTATAAAAAGCCACCCATAAAGCGACGACATCTTGCTGTTCATAACTGATCGAAGAACATAAGAATAACCCCTGGTTTCTTTTCAGCACTGTAGTTGGGCTACAGTGCTCTGTTTAGTGCTCTACTGAGGCGAGTATGCTTGAAACTGTCTCCAGTAAAGACTTCATGAATTTATTCACAAATAAAATTTTAACCATCTCACTGTATTATTATTCACAGTTACTTTCATCTGGTAGCTAATTTTAAACGCCCATAGAATTGCAACCACATATGACAGAGCATTAATTTTTTTTGCATATGAAACCAGAGGATTTACATTTACACACCATACATTCAATGTCTCCAGAATGCTGTATCCTTGAAATTGAAAATGGAAAATTGAAATGGAATTAAAATTGAAAACCACTTTCTGTTACTAGCTACAGAAATGCCGTAGCTGCAGATGCTAACGCACACGATAACGCGCCTGCAGTACGTTTTGTTGTTAAGGTTTGCTACACAGTTTTTGTGAACCCGTTAGAGGAAGGATACAACACTCTGGGACACGTTGAATTATTGCTCTATCATTTGTGGTTGCAATTCTTTGGGCATTTAACAGCAGTTAGCAGCTGGGAGGCTGCCAACACCCCCGTTGGTCTCGAGGGGAGGGGCTAGAAGTTGAATGGGAGGCAGAGCCTTCAGCTTTCAGGCCTCATCTGTGGAACCAGGCCTCAGTTTGGATTTGGGAGACCAAAACCCTCTCAACTTTTAAGATTAGGCTTAAAACTTTCCTTTTGGATAAACTGTTAGGGTTGGATCCTGTGACCCTGTGCTGTGATGGGCCTGCTTGGGGCTTCCCAGTGTTGCAAAATGCTTGCTCATAGGGGGTCGTGTGATTGTTGAAGCTTTATCTGTATTACCTTTCAATATAAAGTGCCTTCAGGTGAATGTTGTTGTGAGTTGGTGTTTTATGAATTGAATTGAAAAGAGAAAGTTTTGGGTATCACACACATATACACACACATATACAATGTAGCCAAACTTGTGTCTGCTACTGCACATAAACCTCCATGTCTGCAGCAGTTATGTGCAGAAGGTGAACAAACACATTGCTGTGTTATTTGATATAAAGCTCGGTTAAATGTTTGGGTGCACTGGGTGCTCAGCTCTTCGTCTCATCAGCCTACCATCTCCCATTTTTCTGTCACATCTGCTGGGCTCCACCCACCCCCCACCCCAGAGACTGCGTGTAACATTAAGGCCTATTGTTGTGTGTAAATGTGGTTTGCACAGATCGCACCCCTCAGCCAAAATCCATACATCCAGTCAAGTACACTCAGAACACACACACACACACACACACACACACGTTCCCACTCCCACACAATGCTCCCTATCATCATACCTCAGGGCTCCATCGCTCATTTACTCTGTTTGCCATGGCAACATGGTTTGCACCACTGGCATTGAAAGAATCGCTGAGTATGATGGGAAACGAGGGGCCAGAAAAAGAGAATGAGCAGATATCAACAGTGGAATAAAGAGTTATGGAGGTGAAGTGAGTAGTAATTACAGGTGAACATGGCCGTGTGCTTCAGAACCAGGGATTGGTGTGTTGAACAGGCTATACTTCAGCTTGTGTTGGCCACAGACTGCCGTGGGTCTTCGTCTCTGTGATATATTCCTTATTTAACTCTTGTTTAACTTAAGTGAATAATTGCTAAAAAAAAAAAAGTTCTCTTTATGTGAGAATTTGAAGCCATTTACAGTATCAAATCAAAGTTGGACTGCAGCATCATCATGAGGGGTTGAAGTATATATTTATTATATTGTGCTGCCAGTATGGTACCATAATAAAGAGCCGTTGGTAATTGAAGCTGGAGAGAGGATCTGATAAGTGACCACATTTGGATGAAAGAGTAGAATGTTAAATCTAGCTGCTACCAAGCTGTACAAGTGCACCTCATGGACACCCTTCCAGCATCAATATTATGTGCATTAAAAGACTAACATTTAATGGGAGTTATCATAGAGGAAACAGTGATAGTCATAAAGATAGGTGAAGAACAGCTAGATGTATGACCAGAAATCCCTTGAATTATTAATAAGATGAGGCAAGTTGAAGCGTGTGAATGGGATCAGGGAGGAAAACACTAATGTACATATTAAGTTGGCCACAAACAGTGAAAGCAAACTCAGAAGCTTCAAACTTTGTTTCTCTGATGTGGCAGGAGAGCAATTTTTTATTCCAGTAAGTGGGCACCATGTCTGAGTCCAGCTTCCAGTTCTTGTAAGACATCCACGCCATTTACATATCCACTTACCAACACTTGGTGGACACTTGTGTTTGACTTCCAAATTAAGTTTCAAACAAACTTCGTGTCCAACCTCACATCCTGTAACTTTGGTTATTCGATGTTGCTGAAGCATTTGTTACATAGTTTCAGCAATGTTTTGGTGACACAGCAGGTGAGTGCTACTGTCAGTTACTATTAACTTGAGTAAGTGACATGTAGCGTCCATTAGTCTAATGGCCTAATTAATCAATTAATTAATTAATTAATCAGCCTGTTCCAGGAAACAAAACAAACATAGTGCATGTCTCAAAAAATTTGGGAACCCTCTATAATCTTTAAAATCTTCAGAATTTTTTAACTTCATCTCAGGCGTTTCATCCTTTCCATAATTCATTTAATCAACATTCTTTTAAAGAAAGCACAAAAATATGCATTGTTCCTGATTTCTGGTTTCTTCTCAAATCTCCATCCCCAGACGACTTCCCTCCCCAACTGAAAGCACCTTACATTTGGGCATGTATATACAGTTAGTCCAATGTTTTAAGCATTTTTGATCACTGTATGCAGGTATTTGCTGACATTTTAAAATTTGTGGAGACTAGAGGCAGAGCACAGCATGGAGGAGCAGAGAAAGTGTGGGCAGGGATGTTTTCAGCAAGAATATTTACACATTTGATCAAACCTCCTGAACCTACAGATTGATGAGACCTATGAGACTTATGAGAGGCAACACATGAGCATTAAATGAAATGTCCTTCCTGCTGATGGTTTCTGAATAATGCAATCACGATGGTGTAAGATTATATTCTCATTTGTCTTATGAACTTTATGTAATAAAGTTTATCCAAGATCTCTTTCAGAAAAGCAACATTTAGAAGCACCATGGAGGGGGGGGGGGGTGCATCTCTGAACTTGCTTTCATACATTAATGTATTTATTCAGATCAGACAGCGAAAAGCAGCATTTCCACTGCAGCTTTTGACCTTGCATTGTAAGGAGTATTGAGTATGTCTGTCTTGAATAAATAGCAAACAAGCAGAAAACTCACATATATTAGTGTTCATTCATAACAATATGAAACTTTAGCGTGAGTTCATCTGTTGCCAGGCCTCAGCTTTCCTGCGTGTTTGGCTGTAAGTTTAGTCCAGTCATCTTTCTGCCTGCCTTCTTCAAGCTGATCAGCCTCCACTCTGTGATTTAAATCTCCCCGCTTACCTGTCATTTTACCTGGCATGAGGATCAGCACCTCAGAGTCAGAGGCCGAGTGGCTGCCCCAGGTGGAGGAGTTCAAGTATAATGTTTACCATGCTCTTTTCCTGGCCTACTACAGCCTTGATGCAGGCTGCCCTGCTTCTCTCTCCTGTCCTTTGCCAACTCCCAGCCTTATAACCGTTTTTTTCCTGGCCTACAGCAGCGTTGAGTCTCCATTGCAGGCTCTCTTGCTCTCTTAGCCTCAGTCAGCCTACAGTACGTGCCTTATCGCAGACTCTCTGCTCCACTGGCCTCCAATGACTCTTGTGTTTTATCGCAGGTTCAATCTTTACTCTGCTTTGCTTCTCTCAACCTGATGCATTCCTGTTTTGCCTTATCCTGTGCCTCTTCATGTCACTTCTATTTTCACACGCTGTCTAACTCGAAGCTGACATCATCTTAGGGGCATTTGGGAGTGGTGAAAGTTATCACCACAGAAAGGCACCAGGAAAAATGGGCTACATTTACTCTCTCGGTCTGTCATTCAACATGGTCTTCTTCAGAGGAGAAATCATCTTTGAACTGTACCTGTTGAATTTCAGGGCAGTTTTTTTCCATTTATTCTTTGCTACACACAGCATATCAGAACGTCTGAACACGTGTAGAGTGGAGACAATAATTATTAGCTCTCCTCCTCAGTTTGTAAGTTTGCTCACTTTCAAAGAAATGAACAGTCACTAATTTTATGGTAGTTTCATTTTAATAGAAAGTGACAGAATATCAGCAAAAAAAAAACCCACATTGCATAAAAAGTTACAAATTGATTTTCATGTCACTGAGTGAAAGAAGTACAGTGGGAAAATAAGTATTTGATTCCCTGTCGGTTCAGCAGGTTTGAGCAGTTACAAAGAATGGAAAGGTCTGTAATGACCTTCTCCCACGGCTCCTTGTTGCTTTCTCGCCAAGCTGCTGCCTATTGTCCTGTAGCCCATCCCAGCCTTGTGCAGGTCTACAATATTGTCTCTGGTGTCCTTAGACAGCTCTGTGGTGGAGAGGTTAAAGTGTGATTGATTGAGTGTGTAGACAGGTGTCTTTTATACAGGTAATGAGTTCAAACAGGTGCAGTTAATATAGGTAAGAAAAGGTGACAGGTCTGAGAGCCAGAATTCTTGCTGGTTGGTAGGTGCTCA